>CM046664.1:13080382-13305382 GCA_025594165.1 Tamias sibiricus
AAAGAATGGATGATAGATGGATGGATAAAATGGATTGATGATGGATAGAAGGTTGGATGATGGATAGATGAATAGAGAGAATAGATGGATGAGTAAGTAGATGGATAGATGATGGATGGATAATTGATGGATGTATAGATGATGGAGGGATATATGGATGAATTGAATTAATTGGATGGGTGGGTGGTGGATGGATGGATGGATGGATGGATGATAGATGAATAAATAGAATGGATGGATGGTGGATGGATAGATAGATGGATGGATAGGCAGATGGACGGTTGGGTGGGTGGATGGCTATTCACCTATATGAGCATGAACCGAGAAAGTTCTAAATTCCAGATGTTCCGAGAAATTCACATCAGCAGGCTCATGCCCTCTCTCTGAGTCTCCGGGTAGGATCCTTCTTTGCCTCTTCCTAGCTTCTGACAGTGGCCATCAAGCCTTGGCATTGCTTGGCTTGCAGCTCTGATCTCTGCCTCCATCACCACCGTGGCCATCTCCAGCATGTTCTCCCTTGTATAGGACACCGCCATGTTGGCCACTCTGCTCCCGTCTGACCTCATCTTCATTAATTACATCTGCAATGACCCTGTTTCCAAACAAGGTCACCTTCTGAGGTGGTAGTGGTTAGGACTTCAATAGCTTTTGGGGGGACACAATTCCATCCATGACAATCTGTCACAGTAACGCCTCTCCCAGGTGCCCTAGAGACACTTCTGCATAAGGGGCCATGCAAGGATGTTGGTGGCAGCCAAGTTTGTCACAGCAAGGGGGCCAAGGTGACCTACTTGTCCAAGACGACAGGGAATAGATAAGCTGGCTCTGATACATGCCGATGATGGAACTGTGTGCAGCAGACGGGGCTCAGGCCAAACACACTGGCTTTGTATGTACCCTCATGGGCAGATCTTAAAAACAGCGGGAAAAGAGAAAAGTGGGAACGAGGCTGAGATTGATGACATGATCCTATTGACACAGATTTAAAGTACACAGTCACAGAACAACACTCTATGTTTCATAGGCATTGCAAAGTGGCCCGGAAAGATTTATTTTGAAGACACTGGAGTCGCTGCTTGTGGGAGGCGGTGAGAAGTGGGACCAGGAGACAAAGGCGAAAAATAATTCACGGGGACCAGGGACAGACTAATGGTGAACGCGTGGCATAAGCTGAGAAGTGCACGGACGGACGCATGCGCCCTGGGTCCAAGCTTTGCAAAGAGGGACGGACCCCTGCAAAGCATTAATTAGCGACGATTGCACTGAGGGCTCGGAGGAGTCCGGGTCCTGCTCGCATGCGCAGTCAGTCGGGATACTCCCTCTGCTCCGGAGCGGGAGGAAGAGGTTACGCAGGAAACAGCCTTGAGGCTCAGACCTGCAGCAGTGCCCTTGAAGGGGAGGCAGAAGGGTGCGCTAACAGGAAGAGAAGCCCAGCCTGGCCTGGGTGCATCAGCCTGGGGACAAGGACATAGCCCCCATGCCACCCCTAAAGAAGGGGACAAAGAGATTGCAGTGGGGTTGGTGCCACCCGCTCAGATGCCCACGGGTTCCGGGTGGCAGAAATGAGCACCGGACCCCAGTGCATATTAAACCCTAATTCCACAAAGAATTAGGGTTCTTTCTATATTCCAGAAACCCAGCGGCCCCTCGCCTTTCTACTCACTTTTGGGGTAGCTGTTGGGTGTTGGCTTCTTCTTTATAATTCTTTGTGGTGGGCTTTTCTGTGCATGGTAGGATTTTTGGAGGCATCTCTGGCCTCTACCCACTAGATGCCAATAGTACCCACCCTTGCCCACATTTGTGACAACCAAATATCCCCAGGCATTGCCCAGTGTCTCTGGGGGACAAATTCCCCTGGTCGGCCATCATTGGTGTAGAGTTTAAAATGCATTTTTCTGAGCTGGGGACATGCCGGTGGAGGAGCACTTGCCCAGCATGCGTGAGGCTCTGGGTTTGATCCCTGGAAACACACACACACACACACACACACACACACACACACACACAGAATGTAGAATGCATTTTTTCTTTCAATGCTGGGGATCTAGTCCAAGGCCCTTATACATGCTAAGCAAACACTTTACCACGGAGCTACACCCCCAGCCCCCCAAACTGCATGTTTTCTGTATAATAGAGTTCTGAGGCCCCAGCGACTCTCTCATTGGTGCTCAGCTGAAGGAATAGGGTTGGTAGCAACAGGTGTAAATGGCCAAGCTGTGACAACTTGCTGAGGCTCCTGGCACTGCCTTTCCCTGGTGGGGACAAGGGAGTGGTTTCCACATACACTTTGGCCTCTGCACTGACTCTAGAATCTGCTACCCACACACGCTGCAGCTCAAAATGTGTATTGTGTTATTATTTCATCCTGCAGGTGAGGGAATGGAGACCGACGGGAGAAGTTTATCTTGCCAAGGTTTCAGAGCTACCAAATGACAAAGAAGAAATGGAAGCCCCATCTGTTTTACTCCCAAACTCCTTCCTTTCAGATTATTTATCTCCCTCTCAGTATTTTGCCTCCTTTTCTGCAAGGGAAATCAGCAAGCTAGAAAATAGAGACTCTTCCTGGGTCCTCATACTGGAGGTGGCTCTGAGCATCTGGATGAGGCCACAGGTAGTCTCAGATTCAAAAGGACATTTATCGAGTGGTGTATTATTAGGACTCTTCTTATTATAAGAGTCAGAAACCTAACTCAGGCTAACTTAAACCAAAAAGGGAATATGTTTTCCTATAACTGGCAAGCTCAAGAGGTTATAGCTTCAGGTATGGCTAGATCAAGGGGCTCAAATAATCATCAGGACATAATCTCTCCTTTTTTTTTTTTTTTTTTTTTTTTTTTTTTTTGGTTTCCTCTGTGTTGGCTTCATTTTGGTGTCAATTCTCCCCTCTGTTATATAAAACAAAACACACACAGCACCAGGTTTCAACTTTGACTCTTGGAAACCAAGAGGAAAGATTTCCTTCCTCTTAAGAATTCCTGGTGTTGGCCCTGAGCACCCCAGCTGGAGTCCCAAGGACAGCCAGAGAGCAATCACAATGGCTAGGGGTGTAGGGGACTCTTTGTGATCAGGTCTGGGCCACCTCCTCACCCCTGGCATTTGACAGTAAGGTGAGCTGCAAATCTTAGGGGGAAGGGTGGAGGACAGGGTGGGCTGACATAGCCAGAGGACAAGAGAGTAGACCTGGACCAGTAAAACAGGGGTCACTGGACACCATCAGAGCTCACCAAGGAGTGGGCTGCGAGTAGTCAGCACCCCATGTCTTTTTTTTTTTTTTTTTTTTTGTATCAGGGCTCATACTCAGGGGCACTCGACCCCTGGGCCATATCCCCAGCCCCTTTTTTTTTTTTTTTTTTTTTTGTATTTGATTAGAGACAGGGTCTCACTGAGTTGCTCAGTGCCTCGCTATGGCTGAGGCTGGCTTTGAACTCGCGCTCCTCCTGCCTCAGCCTCCCGAGTGCTGGGATGGCAGGCGTGCACTGCCACACCCTGCACCCCATGCCATTTAATCCTCATGACAACCTGTATCATTTCTGCCACGCAGAGGCCAGCGTCAGGACAAGCATCTCACATATGAGCAAATAGCGGGGTACCTGGAGGTGGTGGAGCTGGGACCGGAACTCAGGCCTGAATGACTCCGAGTCCACAGCTTGTCCCTCGTCCACAGGGACCTCCTCAGCATTTTGTTCCAGTCTTTTAACTTCAAGCCCAGTCAGCGAGTTCTTTATTTCCACAAATAGTGCCATTAGACTAACAGGCTTGGGGAGCTATAAAGTGGCCCCCTCTCCCTAGCCTCTCCCATGTTCTGACTTCCCGAGAAACACGAGAGAAATTCCAGGAGCCAAAGCCCATTTGGAGCTAGGTACAGGCGCCGCCTTGTTTCAGGATGGCGAGAAGCAAGCGCACACCTTGAACCTGACCCTCTTCCTCCTGCAGCCTCCAGCCCAGAACTCGGAGAGGCCCCTCCTTCAAAAGTCCCTTGGAGAGGGCGGCAGCAGACCTCGCTAGGCCAGAAGCTGAGAAGCCGGGGTTGAAACAGGGGGCCTCTTTCTGTTTGGTCAAAAAGCAGCTGCAAAGGATGTGTAGGTCGGATCTAAATTTACTTGTTCCTTTCTTTCTCGGAACAGCCTCAACGAGGCTGAGCGTGCAGCTGTCTTGCCGCTGCCCGGGGTCCTCTGCAGGCACCAGCTTGCACAGAGCTTGGGACTGAGGGTGCCTTTGCATTTCTGCTCCCTTTCTGCTTCCAAGGTGGGACTGCAGAGCGCCTCTGTGCAGTTCAGGGGAAGAAGCCCAGACCAGTGGGCGGACTCCGGAGGGCTGCACCCGGACCCAGGGGGTGGGGTGGGGTGGGGATGGGGGACTGTTACCTTTCCAACCCCCCCCCCGGGGAGCGCCCCGGCAGACATACCCAGGCCTGGGGAAGGCTGCTTGTGGCCACACCCTGGGAAACCGCAGAAGGCCCCAGTCACTCTGCTTTCACTGTGCAGACCTGTGGGAACCTTGCGAGACACAAGCCACAGGAGGGGGGTGCGGGGCGGGGTGGGGGCTCCTTCCTTTCCAGGGTCCGGCCCAGGGCCACCTTCAGCCAGCCAGCCAGACAGCAGGCTGGTGGGAGTGGGGTTTTCAAAGTGCTTTGTGAGACTCAAAAGGTAGCACAGGGAGGGGAGTGAACGGAGGAGGGGCGGGAGGAACGGCTTCTTTATTTCTAGCCTTGCCTGAATGGCTTCTTGACAGTTATGGCTACAGTTTTGCTGAGTCAGAAGAATCCCTCAGCTGCTCGCCGGAAACACAGCTGTTAGGCAAAAATAACCACCGAGCCTGAGCATCGGTGCACCTTCCAGAAAAGAGGGCAGAAAAGCCTCAAAACCAAAGCGAAAAATACAAAACAATAAGAGACACTGTCCAAAGGGGAAAGAAAGAAAGAAAGAAAAAAAAAAAAAAAAAAAAAGGCTTCAACAAAAACCCACTGCAACTCGGGAACACATCCAAGGTTGTGCCTTCTCCTGGGCTCCCCGGTGGCCACGCAGGCCCAGCAACGAATGGCTCCGAAATAAAGCAAGATCAGGAGGCTTCTCCACTCTGCTGGGTTTAATAGGACCTCCCCCTCTGCAGCCCCAATAAAGTCCGCATGCCAACACCCTAGAACTTGTAAATGTGACCTTATTTAGCAAAAACATCTCTGCAGATATAAAGATCTGATGATCACCCTGGATTACCTGGGTAGGCCTTAAATCCTCCTGCAGGGAACAGGTATCCTCACAGGAGGAGATCAGGTGTGCAGACACATAAGAGGAAGGCCAAGGGTAAGACAGAGCCAGAGATTGGAGTTGGGCAGTTATGGTGCAAGGGTGGCCAAGGATTTGTCGCTCTGTAGGGAACTCACAGAGACACCCCTTGGTGTCCAAGTGCAGAGTTCTCTCCCTGATCACCTCTTTCCCCCACCCCCGACCTGACTGCAGACAGTCACAGCATCTTGTTTGCAGGGACACTGAGGTTCCCTGTCTTTTGTCTGACCTTCATGATCACCAGCAAGCAAATGGGATGGCGCCTGGGGGACTTCTGGGACGAGGAAGGAGCCCGGATCCACAGCTGGGGACCGGTGTCTGCCTCGGGTAGGGTGTGTGGCCTCATTCACCAACCACCATCCACAGAAGCAGGTGCAGAAGGGGCCTGACAAAGCAGGCTCTGGGTTTGGATCTCGGCTCTGCCACCCACTAGCATGTGGCCTGGAGTGAAGTATTTAACCTCTGAGGCCGTTAGTTGGCTCATCCGTACAATGAGAACAGGAACGCGGCCCTTACAAAGTCGTGTGGCTGAGGAGAGTCACACACGCCAACTTGGATTTGCACCAGGCCGTGCTTCGTGAACCTCATCGTCCAGGGCTTTATAAGAGTGCCATAAATGTCACTTGCTTTCCCCTGTTCACCATGTATGATGCCATCTTTTGCTGGGGACCATTTGTCTTCTACTTCCTTGTCCCCAGGGAACATATATGATCAAGACCTGGCTAATCTACAACCAGGGTTTCTTAGTTCAGAGATGGGTGTATGACCCAGAAGGGACCAGAGTGAATGATGGCTGAGACTGTAGGGAGGGGACATTTGCTTTCTTTGGATTCTGCTATGGGTTGGTTATGAGATGAAGCTGCTGGGTTTGCCTCTGGGGAGAGGCTGCCTGTGGATGCTGTCCAAATCAAGTGAAGATAAGGGATTGAGGGAGACTCCCTGTTAATCGAGTCCCTAGATCCAGCAGTACCTGAAACTATCACTACCTCCAACTTCCCAGTTCCTGAGACAATAAACTTCTTTATGCTGAAGATAAAAGTTTGAGTGGGTCACTTGTAAACAAAGGCATCCTGACTCATACAATATCTTATGTGATAATCTCAGCAACTCAAGGAGGTAAGTATTATCTTATTCCCATTTTGTGAAATAGAGGGATTTAATCACTTGCTTATACTCTCCAAGGACTGAGTGTCCCTCATCTGAAATGCTTGGGACAAGAAGTGTTTCAGATTTTAAATATTTTCAGATGTGGGAATATTTGCATAGACTTAGCCAGTTGAGCACCGCTAATCTGAAAATCCAAAATCAAGGGCTGGGGATGTAGCTCAGAGGTAGAGTGTTTGCCTACCAAGTGTGAGACTCAGAATTTGATTCTTAGCACTACGAAAACTAAAACAAAAAGCAAGCAAACAAACAAAAAACCCCACAAAAATCCAAAGTCTGAAATGCTCCAAAAGTGAAAAATTCAAAGCATTTCGGACTTTGGATTTTTTAGATTAGGGAAGCTCAACCAGTAACAAAACCAGGACTGTGGTCTGGCCCATGTAGCCCCCAGGAAGATGGTATGGTGATATATTTATCACATGCCTTGGAAAAGGTATATAAATCTCGGGACTCATCTATACCATAAAAGAGTTGGTATGTTTTTGAACTTTTAAATATATATATATATATATATATATATATATATATATATATATATATATATATCTGAGCAGAAAAGCCACAATTAACCAAGTATCTGCTGTTCATAACTAACGAGTGTTAGCATTTTGTCTTCCTTGATTCCGAGACGAAATGGTATCTGAAATGCCAGATAGATCCTTGTTTCTATATCTTGATTCTGGATTCGAAAATGCTAGGGGAGTCTGACTCTGAATAATTTGAAGACATTTAAAAAAAAAAAAAAAGAATACTGAAGTCTTTTATATTTACTCACATATTTATGAATTCTGGCATTCATCATTTCTTGTGTAGATCTGAGTTTCCATCTGGTATCATCTTTCCTCAGCCTAAAAAAGAACTTCTTTTAATATTTTGTATTGTGCAGGTCTACTGGGAACAAATTCCACCATCTTTTCTTTGCCTGTGAAATTTTTTTTCTCCCCTTCATTTTTCAAGTACATTTACACTGGACATAGTTTCAAGTTTTTTGTTTTTTGTTTTTTTTTAAACTGATGCATTCAAGATGTCATTCCATTGTCTCCTGGGTTGCATTGTTTCTAAGGAGAAATCAGTGATAATTCTTATCATTGTTCTTTGGTTGCTTTTAATATTTTTCTCTTTATTGTTAATTTTAGGAAATTTGGTACTGATGTTCCTTGGTGTTTCTTTTCTTTATGTTGGAATAACTTAAGTTGGAATAACTTCTATTATTATGCCATTAGAGTTATTGATTTTTTCCCCTCTGTAGTCTTTAATGTGCTGTTAAACCCACCTAATGAATTTTCTTTTTAGATATTCAATTGTTCATCTCCAGAAGTTCTTTTTTTTTAATATCTTCTGCTTCTCACCATGTTCATGTTCTTTCTTACATTTTGAACATATCTAAAACTTGTTAAAGTTCTTTTCTGTTAACATCATCTTTGTCACTTGGGGGGCCTGTTTATATTGACTGATATTTCTCATGATAATGGTCACATATTGCTGCTTCTTCAGATGTCTAGACATTTTTATTGGGTGCTAGACATTGTAAATATTATACAGCTTTGTTATTTTCCTTGAGGATTATTTTGGCAGTCAGTTACTTATTGACCAGTTTGACCTTTTTGAAGCTTGTTTTTAAGCTTTGCCATGTTGGATCTAGAGAAGTCTTTTTTCTAAGGCTTGTTTAGTCTTACTGCTAAGGTGTGTTCTCTAATGAATGCCTTGAATGTTCAACCAATTATTCCCATTCTGGCTTGCTAAACCTTGAATGGCCCCCATGAATTTCGTGAGTGTTCTTGGAACTATTCAGCATATACTACTCCAGAAGCTGTTTGTCACCAGCCTTGTAGCATTTTTCCCAATGCCCAAGCAACTTGCTATTCAGTCAATGACTCAAGTGGCCCCCTATGCAGATTATTGGCACTGGGACTTGGCCTCACGAATTCTAGCCTCTTCAGTCTCCACCTATTATAATTCCATCTCTTCACCTCAGTGATCACGGAACTCACTCATCTGCCTTTTTGGGGTGAGACTCATAGCCCTGCACCACCATTGCCCAATGCCTGACATTGTTTCATATCATTTCCACCCCGCCCCCCGCCCCAGCTTTCTAGTTGTGTTCAGCTGGAAAACAACTTTGGTACAATGACTTCATCATAGCCAGAGTTAAAAGTTGAGTCTGACTAATGTAAAAAGAAGAAGGAAGAGAAGGAGAAGGGGAAGGAGAAGAAGGAGAAGGAGAAGAAGGAGAAGGAGAAGAGGAGAGGAGAAGAAAAATATGTTGGAAGGGTCTAGGGAGACTTCACAATAGAAGTAATAGCCAAAGAACAGTCTTCAAAATGGACATAGACCAAAGCAGCTCTGGAGACCCAGGGGAACTAAGAGACAGTCTCTCCAGGGAACAGGTGACTAACTGAATTAGCTTCCAGCCTATGGAGTCCTTCAAATTTGGGGACGAATATGCCTAGGGTAGCTGTACTCAAGAGCTCAACTCTTGCCCAGTGCAGGACTAGCCCCCTTGGTGAATGACACTACCAAGATGATAGGCAACGGAGATTGATAGGAAAAATGACCTGGACTGCTCTTTGAAAAAGAAATGAGAATGGGTGCCTGGCGGCCAACAGAGCAGACACGTTGTGAAATGGCTTCTAGAACACTATGCCTTTAAGTAGGGTTGGCTTTTGAATTCAGAGCCCTGGGATTCCTTTTGCTGTTAAGCCACTAGGCTGCACAGCTTCCTCCTCGCACTGTGATCCTGCCTCCCCCTTCCCTGTGGATGGCACGGAGACAATGGCCACTTGTCATCAGGCCAGAAACACCGGTTTAGGGCTTCTGGGGAACAGATGCTCTGGGTCCGCCAACTGTTCAACAAAACCTTCCAGAGAATCAAACTGGCCTGGGGGTGAAAGGCAAGCTCGAACCTGTGTCCTGAGAACAGAACATGAAACAAAAATCAGTCCACTCCCCTCGAATTGCTCATAACCACCAAGAGTTGGAACCTCCTTGCCTGAGAGAGGATGTTGCTTTGTGTTTCAAAAATGAACAGAGGTAGCTGCAGGCTAGTTTATTAAGCCACTTAATTCAACCAGATATGCCGATAAAGGCACCAGCTGGGAAGGGGAGAGGTGTTCTCTGCTTAGACGGTTCTGAGGAATTCCATAGCTCCCACGCTGCCCAGAGGCTAATAATGGTGTGTGTATTTGTGTGTGTGTGTGTGCGCGCGCGCGCGCATGTGCGTGCGTGCGTGTTACTTCTACAGAGCTGGTTGCCTGGGGTCCTCGAAGTTTCCTCAAACATTATTGTTTTGCGTGATCATGCCCATTTCTGAGGTGGAAAATCTGAGGCCTAGTCCGTGGAATTGTAAGTCAGGGATCAAAATCAAGAATTGTGCTTTGAGGACAATTATGAAAGGAAGAAAAATGGACTGGGAAAGGGAAGAGGATGGGGAAGGAGGGGAAAAAAAAAAGAGAAAGGAATGGAATGAGCTTACCCTTAGGCTGATTAATGTCTTGGGAGGTGACCAGGTTCTCTGAGACTTGGGGTGTTGAGAGACGCTGTTTGGACACCATCAAGATTCAGATTGAAATGATAGTTAAGTAAAAGCACATCCCACCCCACAGCCAGCTTCTTTCTCCAGCTTCTTCCCCGACTTCCCTTCCCTCTGGTTCAACTTAGAAAGATGCCTTTTCATTCCTTGAGGGCTTTTTGTTGCTCAAGAACAAAACTGTGATGCTTTCATGGTGACTGGGAAAAGACTAAAATAAGGTTATAAAACTAACTCCAGGGAGTCTTATGGTGACTTGTATCTTGTTGATGGTTTTTATGAAATTGGAGAAAAGGCTGCAGGGAGAAAAGAAAATGGAGCCCAAAACTCTCCGAGGAGGAATGAGAGCCTTTGAAGTTCACCCCACAGGCCAGCGGGGAAGGACATTCTGGGATGAGGAGAAGCTCCTGGGGGAAGTCTGTAAAGACTTGGAGGCCTTTAAAGGGACCAGAGGTTCCTGCTGTGGTCCTGATGCCGAGCTGGAGCTCGTGCCTGCCCCGTGAGGTGCTCAGGAAGTGATTTGTGGAATGAAGGAATGAGCCAGTTCCACCTGCAGAGCCCGGTCGGCTGCAGGGCTCGGGGACCTTGTCCATTTTGTCATTATTTGTGATGCGAGCAGTTCACTGCATTTGCGGGTCACAAACTCCTCCGAGAAGCTGGTGAAAGCTGTGGACTCTCTTCTCCCAAAACTCAGGCTTGCTCACACCAGTGCAGGGCCTTTCAGGTCGCCAGTCACCATCGGAGCCTACACCCACCCCACCCCCACCCCACCCCACCCCGGCCCTGGGGACCCCTCACCCAAAGACCCCTGCGCCTTTGCCGCCCATCTTCCTGGCCTTCCTGACGCTCTTCCCCCACAGCTGTGCACCCCTTCACAGGTCCCCAGAGCACATTTTTCTTTTTCCTTTAGCTTACACCAGTTTTTATCAAGCTTATAAATCCAGGGCTGGAATCACCTGAAACCATGCTCTGTCTGTCCAGATGTTGATGCTGCAAAGACCTAAATAGGTGTCTCTGCTTCTCTCTGGCATATCCGGGGCACTTCAAATGTCCCTCTCTCACTGCGTGACGCATAGCACTATAGTGATTATTAATACTTGTTGACTGTAGCGATTTACTTACATCTGTGTCACTCATATTGTTAGGTCCCTGAAGGAAGCCGGGTGTGGTGGCACACGCCTGTAATCCCAGTGGCTGGGGAGGCTGAAGCAGGAGGATCTCAAGTTCAAAGCCAGCCTCAACAACTTTATCAGGTCACTTAGCAACTCAGTGAGACCCTGTCTCTAAATAAAATATAAAAAAGGGCTGGGGATGTGGCCCAGTGGTTAAGAGCCCCTGGGTTTAATCCCTGGTAACAAAAACAAAAAGAAAGAAAGAAAAAGTCCCTGAAAGACAATGACCATCACTTGTTTGTTGCTAGTCCCCTAAAGCCTTAGCAGGGACCTTGTATACAAGAAAGCATTTAATATATGTTTGTTGGAGTGTGTGGAGGTCTGTATCTGTTTCACTATTACACCCTACTACATTTCAAAAAGGGATTAGAAGGGAGATTATATACAGATATCAATGCAGTAAGACATTTAAAACAAGAAAATGGAAAGACACTAGAGTGAATCGGACATTACTTTCCTATGTTCATATATGAATACAACACCAGTGTAACTCCACATCACGTACAACCATGAGAATGGGAAGTTATACTCCATGTATGCATGATATGTCAAAATACATTCTACTGTCATGTGTAACTAAAAAGAATAATAATTTAAAAAAAAAAAAAAAAAACACCAAAACAAGAAAATGGGGATAAGATGAAAATGAAGGTAGAAAACTATGATAAGATTGACAGGGGAAACATACCACAAAGTTGTATGTGGGAACTATAATCAATCACCAAATTCAAAACCCATGGTGTTAGATATAAGCAAACAGATTGCTTAGGAAAACACAGCATTTATTAGTGACAAACTAAAAAAAAAAAAACTTTTTTTTTATTGCATGCAATTTTATTGCAAACTTTCTGTGATAAAAATGAAACAAGTTTATACAATGAGTTCTCTATAGTGTTCCTCAACTCCGGTTGAATGCAAGCAAATCTGTAAGTGGCTGTTTTTGGAGTGAAAGCTGCAGTGCTCTGGGGGTCTGGTTTCATCAAAGGAAACATCAAAGACCATCTATCCCAGCTTTTTCTCGAGGGCATTCCATGAGGACCAGTCTTGGAGAAGACTAGTCTACAGAGAGTTCTGGGGTCTAGGAAAGTGGGAAGTCCCGTGTGCACAAGGAACACTAAGGTTTTAAAGGTTTGAGAAGTCCTGGAGGAAACGAGCTTCCCAAGCTTCTCTGTCTGCTGTTGTGTAAGAACCTAGGGACAGTTTCCTACTGGGTCCGCCTGATCGTCCCACAGGATGAGCTTCTCTTTTGCATGGGAAGAGACGGGAGTTACAGATTTCCACCGTTCCTAAGCAAGGTATGCTGAGATCTTTCCTTTGTCCTTTTCCTGAAGGATCCAAGAAGCAAGCCAAGTAATAACTGAAAATTTACTGCTTAAAGCACCTTTGTTTAAAGTCCTTGCTGCCTGTTATTTTATTATTTTTTTTATAGGTCTGACCTCTTCCCCTCAAAGATTAGCAAGGCCTGATGGAATGTCACCACAAGTTCACAATTTGTGCCCCTGAGATAATAAAAAGCGGGTCAGAATTCTTTGCTGGTCATCTCTGAGGATGTTAGACAAGACCCCTCCATTGTCCACAACACTCATTTAGTGATGGGTGGCTCGGACCAATCAGAACACGGGAGTCGCACCTCCACACCAATCAGAACACGGGCTTCGCACCTCCACACCAATCAGAACACGGGCGTCACACCTCCACACCAATCAGAACACAGGAGTCGCACCTCCACACCAATCAGAACACGGGAGGCACACCTCCCGCAGATGGCTGGGAGCAGTGAGGGCAGGAACTGTCTTGTTCTGTTTTGGCTTCGAATATGAAAAGAAATAAAGAGTGTCTCTTGCTCTCTGTCCAGTTCCTGTCTCTTGGCACAGGAAACATTGTCATCTCCAAAGAATGGAAGTGTATCTAATCCAAAAAAGGAAAGGCATACCTGATTCTGGCAGGCCCTACAACAATCCTGGAATCTGTTCCTCGCAAAACACTTGCTGATATCCTACGTAATAGTCCACGGAACAAGCTGTGGACAACTGTGATGAAATATGAAGGAATGCAGGCATTGGGCCATCGGTTCCCAAACTAGGGTTCCACGGAACACCACCCAGCCGGTCTGCGAGTCCTAAGGGGGAGCATTCCCTGGGCCAGGAGAGGTTTGGCTCCCCCACCAAGTCCCAATTCAACATTGGCAGTTTCTGTTTTATCTACATCAGAACTTGTTTGGAAATTTCTAAAAAATTTCTGTTACTTAAAATTAGAAAATGTTTACAAACTATTGCTTTCCAGAGCTCCATACGTATTATTTTTCATGGCTGAGGGTTCTGATAAGGATTTAAAGGCAGGTTGAGTTATATTCTTAGCAAAAACCTGGGCGGTGGAAATCGAATAGGTTTTAATCAACAGCAGAGCCCATGCAAAACATACCATCAACAAAGAGAATATTAGCAACCACATAATTAATACTGGGTAATATCCTTAGCTTATAAACCGATCCTGCAAATTAATAAGAAAAAGACCCCAAACCCAGGAGAAAGATGGGCCAAGACTGCAGCTTTCCCAGAAACCGAAATGCAAATGGCCAATAAACATATGAAAAGATGCTCAGCCTCACTTGTCAGGGAAATGCAAATGAGGACAACCAGATACTATTTTTTACCCATCAGACTGGCAAAAAATGGAAAATATGCGAAACATCTAGAGCTGAGAGGGTGTAAGAGATCCAGTTCACTCCGACACCGTTGGGGGAGGCCTGTGAATTATTATAACATGGTGGAAATTCAACTGTGGGTATTTTCGAAAATTTAAACTGTGGTTCAACACTCCCACTTCTGGGAATATACCCACTAGAAATGAAAATGCCCCTACGTGAAGGCATAAATACGTGAGGATGTTTATTGCAGCATTGCTCGTAATAGTTAAAACAAAACACAACAGGAAACAACCTGAATATATGTTAACAGGAAAATAGTTGAACAAATCATAATGTATTTATATTAAGGAATACAGTGCAGCTATTAAGAATTATAAAATAAACCTGGGTATACGCTACTTTCTGGGAAATAGGCTCGCGACACCTTGTTAAACATAAAAAAAAGCAAGTGTGATCCCGCTCTTATTAAAACAAAGAGGAAAAAGTCAAACACTGTGTGTTTCTATATGTTTTTAAATGAAGAAAACCGTGAGGAAACATTTATGCCCAATTGTTAACAGGGACTGGGAGAGGTGGGGAAACTATTCATTTTATTTTAGACTCTTCTTTGTGGTTTGAACTATTATAAAAAATACATATTATTTTTGTAATTCAAATAACCAGAAAAAGCAGACTTAAGGAAGAAAACTGAAAGCAAATGAGATAACTCTGACAATCACCTGAAGGCAGGTGGGTCTTGCCTCCTGGCATGGAATCTTCTAGAACCCAGCTGGGGTGTAGGCCTAGCAGAAGGAATACAGTACAGCTCTGTGTGGGGGTGGAGAATTACCTCTCAATAGGACCAGTATTCTCCTTGAAAAACAAACCTGTTTTCTAATACATGCTGAAGACTTGGTGGGAAATCATATACTCTAGAACAGGGGTCAGCAAACATTTTCTGTAAATGGTTTTATGGGCCATACTTACTCTGACAAACAGGCAACTAACTCTGTCATTGTAGTGCAAAACCAACCTTAGGCAATGTACAAGTGAATGAGCATGACTATGTCCCAATAAAACTTTATTTATAAAACAGGTAACTGGCCCGATTTGACCCAGGGGCTATAGTTTACCAACCTCTGCTATAGAACATGGGCAAAATTATTCTCAAAAAAAAAAAAAAAAAAAAAACTTTTAAGTTGAAGTCTTTATGTGCTGCCTATCAGGAAAGTATACATCCAATTAATTCTTACAAAGGGAACACATCTTCATAGCTAGCGTAAGATAGAGAATATTGCCAATACCCCAAAGTGTTCTGCATGTCCCTCGAAGGAGTCTCCATCACCACCATCAACGATAACCACTCCTTTGACTTCTATCCTCATAATTAGTTTTGCTGGGTCTGAACCTTAGGTTGTTGAAATCATAAAACGCTTTTTTTCACTCGGTGGTAGGGTACCGAGACCCATCCATATGACTGTGAGTTTGTCCAAGTTCCTCACTCCCTGGCACCCCGCAAATCGTGCTGCATGTGTAGCGCTGTGCGAATAGACCCCACTGCCTCCGTTGTGCTGTGATGCTATTCGTGATGTTTCTACTTGGGGGCTGTTACAAATAATGCCGCCCTGAACGCTCTTAAACATGCCTTTCCTATAAACATTTACACATTGCTGAGTGCAAAAAAATCTTAGGTGGCCTGCCAAGTTTTATTTACTTATGTAAAATGTATCATTGTGGTTTTCATCACGTTTTAATTGACTCATGATGTGGATTCCCTTTTGACAGGTACATTGGCCATTTGGATGTCTCCTTTGTGAAAAGCTTATTCGTGCATTTTGCCTAATTTTTTTTTAATTGTAGTTTCCTTATTAATTTTCAGGAATTATTTACATATTCTGAATGTGAGTTCTTTGATGGGTATCTCAGGTGACCATTGTCAGGGACACTGGGCATTACCTTTGCGATATTTTCAGACCCCTCTGGTCTTCCAGAATCTTGCCATTGACCATTGAGAGATAGCATCTGCTCCTCCTTCCTTTCAACCTGGGCTGGCCTTGGGACTACCTCAATCAACAAAATAAAGAAGTGACAGGACTTCCAGGGACAGATCATAGAAGGTGATATGACTGCCACGCTCCTCTCTCTCTCTACCTGTGCTATGGGTGCTGTGACCCCCACGTAAGGAGTCTGGTTCCCCTAGAAGCCCCATGCTGGAGACAGAGCATGTGGTGAGACCACTCAAGAAAGAGATGCCCAAGGAGCCCAGCTCTTCCAGGGCACAGCTGTCTACGTCTTCCTGATTCATCACCAGATGTGAACTTTAAGTAGCCTTCTTGGTGTCTCTGACAATGACCAGCTGAGATACCCTGAGCTAGAACCATCCTGCTAAGCTGCTTTGGATCCCAAATCTATGGTAAGTATGAAAAATGGCAAATACCCCTTGTCCTTTTAAGACACTCTGGCTTGGGCTCTTTTGTTACGCAGCAAGAGATGACTGTAGCAGCCTCTCCAGGGAGGCTCATTTTAACCTTCTTAGTTCCTATGCAAATGGACAAGCACATTCAGGGAGACAGAAAGAGTCCTGGAGATTAGAGATGGGAAAGATGAGGTAAGTCAGAAAGATAAGAAGTGTCTCTGGAGATGCCTAAAGGGCAGTGAAGTCTTGATGCTCACCCAGAATTGATCAGGGACACTCCTGAGCGTCCTTCAGAAAGATAAGATCCAAAGCATGACTGGGGGAGCCCTTACTGCACCCAAAGAGGACAAAGCAGATCTTACAGTGAGCCCTTGACTCTGAAGGGCTGCCTCTCAGCTCAGGCTAGAGAAAGGTCTTTCCTCCTGGGCCCAGGGCCACTTACTGATGGGGGCGTGTTCTGAGAAACACGTTGTCAGCCGATCCCATGCTTACGAGGACTCTGTCGAGGGCACAGACTAAGACAGCATGACATCACCAGGTGACATCATCTTATGGGATCTCAGATGTACTCACAGCCTGTCTAAAGAGTTGTCACGTGGCCCAGGTCACACAAGCCCCAGATCAGAGACCCTGTCCACCTGTCCTTACTAGTTCCTCTGTGCTAACTCAGTGACTGGCACAGAGGGGGGCTCTGGAATTATTTCCGGGAAGGGTGGATGAGCGAATCCTCATGCTAGCAGCTGCCCCTCCTGAGTGCCTGCTGGTACAGGGACTCCTCATGACTTCCGGTCCTCTTGCAGCCTTCCTGAGAGGGAGGTGTGGCTTCCTGCTTTTCCAGAGGTTGGGGAAACCTGTTCAAAGTCCCCATTCCAAACTCAGCATGTGTGACTCACCGACCTGGGCCCTATACTGCTAGTGGGGGAGCTGGCCTGTCCTTTTTCTTGCAAGATAAGACTGGAGCATTTTCCCAAGTGCCTTGAATACCAGAGCCCTGCTCCCGCGCTCCGCTGGTTGGGGACCAGGCCCCAGAGCCCACAAGGCCCCTCTGTCTCCCAGGGCTTCCCTTCCTGGTTCCTGGCCTGGGCACTCAGGGTAAGGGCAATTAAATTAAAGGGGTCAAGGAAGGAGGAGGAAGGTGGGGGGCCAGTGGCCAAATCCAGAAAGGCCAGATTTCAATTTGCATAATAATTTCGTTAGCCACAATGGACATGCAGGACATCTATTTAAAGGCTGTAATGTTAATTTAATGGGAAAAAAGCTAATACAATTCCCCCAGAATTTTTCAATTAAATTAATGCGATGTGCTTTAATGGATAGCTTAAGTAGAGAGCGCAAATAGGAGAAATATTGCATAAATTATACATACATTTATATACATACGGCCCGTATATATAATCTCCCCGCTCTAAGGTTTTGACATATGAGAGGTCCTAGGCTTAAATCTGGCAGCCAGTTATAACTCTATTTCAATTAAAGTGACCCTTTTATCATGCAACACAGAGGGGCTGGTCCCTGTGGAGTCCCCACACACCCCTTCCCTTCAGCAACACATCAGCCGATTTCGGGTCTTAAAGAAACAGAAGCCTCGTGGAACAATAAGCCGTGATCACGCACATGTGCTCGGAAAAGTCAATGAGAGAAGAAATCTGGCGGTGCGGTTCTGTCCCCTCCGTGCCCGCCCCCCAAAGACAGCTGGAGGAGCAGTGAACACAACGGGCTGAGTCTCCAGAGCTGCTTCATTTTCTAGAGCCTGGATCCATTCACACGTGCTATGCTGCTAGGGCTTATCCAACACCCGGGAAATGCGGGGGTCTGGTTCTAGGTGCTTCTAGGGTCTAGACGTGCACCGTCAGACACGACCAGCCCCGCCTGCACGGTACTCCCCCTCTGGATCACACCTCACGGTTTACGCAGGCTGGTCTCAGGAGACATTCAGTCCACCTCTTTGTGCCTCTTGTAAGATGAAGACGACAGTCGGGGTACCCATCAATCAGGACCCGACGTGGTCCCCATCATCTATCTCTCTCTCCAGTATTCACACCTTCCCACGCCAAAGAAGGTCCCCATGGGACATCACAGAAACGGAGTGTGACTTGTAAGCCAAGGTCACAGAAGATGCTGCCGTTGAGGGAAGCCCGTCACCTAGCAGGGACTTCCCTGAGGTGAGGCACGGAGGCTCTGTCGGACAGCATCCCCCAGGTAAGGGCCCCGTGAGTGAGACACAGGGAGCGGGTCCCTGGGCGTCAGCTATGGCCACTGCAGCCACGTGAGGGGTCTGAGTCCGAAGCAACCGGCGAAGCCATCCCCGGATTTGCAACCCACCTAGGCTATAGGAGCAAATAAGCGCTTAGTGTTGCTTTAAGCCACTGAGGATCAAAGTGATCTGCAATACGCTGATCAATAACAGATACCGTATTCCCTCTTTCAGGATGGCCCTAGTTGAAATGATGACGGAGGCCAAGTAGGTCCTCTCTTCAAGGTCCCCTCTCTGCTTCCTGCCTGCCACTGTGGCTCCAAGTGGCTCTCAGGGTTACTGGGATTTTAATTAAGGCCTCTTGAAAATCAGTCAGGATTTCAGATCCAAAGAAATGAAAGTCTCTCCAGGTACCATCTCGGGAAACCTGGGAGCTGTTAGGTGACGGGAGCCCCCAGGGATCCTTGAATCTCGTCCCCTGGGGACTCAGCTTTGCTTGGTTCCAGCATCCTGGCAGCCAAGACAGGACGGGCACACAAGTGCCGACCCAGACTGGTTTCTGGTGGGTTTTGTTGTGTTTTGTTTTGTTTTTGCATCAGTCTTTGTTTCCGTGGGCCGATTTCCTCCCTCTTAGGTTATGACCGTTCACGAACGGCTGATGGGGAAAAGCAAGACCTAAGCGAGGTTAGTTGATTGACCTCTGGGGGGACCCGCCGTGAGCATCACGGAGTCCTGGGCACCCCTGTGCACGGAGGCCGCTCTGGACAGGCAGGGAGCCCGGGCTGCCACTTTGGTGGCTACCCAAGGATGGGCGGGTCCAGCGACCTTGCCAGGGCTCATTTTCTCTTCTGTAAAGTGGGGCTCTCAAGAGCCGTCTCCCAGCCTGCACCGGGGAGGAGCTGGAGACACGCTTGCTGCCGCTCTTCTGTGGCGCCCCACGGAGAGCGTGGCAGAGGCAGCAGGAGCCCGTGTTTCTGCTCAGCATCGGCAAACTGCTGAGTTCCACCTCCCAAGAGCCGACACCCAAGGGAGAGGGTGGGTCCGCAGCGCGGGTGGCTGGGCGCTTCCCGTCCACCCAGCTGGACCCTGGATGCTTCCCCAACACCAATCAGCCTGCTGCCACCAATGCAGGTGGCTCCCTCTGCATCATTTCCCTGGAGGTGACGGCTGCGTTGGCGTGGGGTGACAGCAGGCAGGGCAGGGGAAGCCGGGGCTCCTTAGGGAAGCAGCATGCTGCAGCTGTCCCTGGTGAGATCAACTCAGGCTGAGAGCTTGAGTCTCCAAGGGCGAGTCACCGAGGGGCTGCCTCCTGAATAGCAGACCCCGGGCTTGGTTTCTTCTCCAGGTTTGAACGAGGCAGAGTAAGAGATTCTGCCTTTCTCCACTTCTTCACCCTGTCCCTCCCTTACTGAGCAGACCCATTGGTCCCTAGTCTCCCGTGGCATGGTTCTCCCCCATCCTCAGTGGTAGACAGCAGACACAGAATGGAAGCACACTAGGCAAATGAGTGTGAACTACCTGTATTGTAAAAGAAAGCGAGTAGAGCAGTCAGACAGTGAGAGCATCGGTGAGCATGCGTGTGCTTGGTAGGAGCCACTCCTTGCATGTGAAGTGTGACTGAGCAACGATCAAGATGGCATCCATCAACTCACCCCTCCATCCATGAATCTGTGTATCAATGCATCTACCCGTGCATCAATCTACTCATCCATCCATCCACTCACCCACCCATCCACCTGTGCATCCATCCATCCATCCATCCATCCACCCATCCATCTACCCATCTACCCATCCATCTACCCATCTACCCATCCATCCATCCATCCATCCATCTACCCATCTACCCATCCATCTACCCATCTACCCATCCATCCATCCATCCATCCATCTACTCAATCTACCCATCCATCCATTCACTTATCTATCCATCCATCTTTTCATCCACCCATCCACATATCCATCTACTCACTCATTTACCCACCCACCTACCCACCCATCCACCCATCCATCCATGCATTGAATCCATTTGTCCACCCATCCATCTTCCCACCCATCCACCCATCCATCCATCCCCCATCCACTCATCCATCCCCCATCCATCCACCCACCCGCCATCCACCCATCCACCTGTCACTCATCCATTCAGCCAACTGTTACGGACCATGCTCCACATCCTCTGGCCCCGTGAGAGACTCCCAATCCAACACACATTTAGGAGCGACTCTGCCAGCTCCGTCAGATGCCGAAGACAGAAAGGGGAAAAGCCAAGAAGTCCACAGTCTGGGGTGGCTGGGGGTAGAAAGGTCGGCACCACCAGGGGATGGGACCGGGCAGGGAGTGGGGAGGTGCTGGGGACTGGTGGGGGCCTAAGGATCTTTTGTGCGTGTACGCATGTATAGCGACAGTCCCATCGTTGTGCACAACTACAATGCACCAATAAAAAATGTGGAAAGAGAAGAAAGGGGGAGGTAAACGCCTGGTGAAGTGAGGGAAGCCCTGGGGGATACGGAGGAGGCTGAGTTGGCCGAGGTTCCGGTGGCCCTCATGGGGGACTGGGGCCGCCCAGAGCCCTTGGTCCTTGCCCAGTGGCCACTGTGGGCACCTCTCCAGTGAGGTGTCAGGGGTGTGGGAGCAGAGCTGACCCACCACCCTGGACAGTGGGTCCCCGCAGCAGGCACTTGGGGGACCTCTGCTCTGCCCTCGCGCTGTCCGCTGTCACGGCTGAGTGGAGGTGACCAAGAGGACAAGGAATCACGCGTGGCCATGGGTGGGCTCTGGCATGTGGCCATGGAAGCCCTCTAGGGACCTTGGCTGGAGCCTGGGGGAAAGGGCAGACCCCCACTCACTCTGCTGAGCCTGGGGCTGCTGGGACCCGGGCCCCCCAGCCACCAAGGAGAGAGGCGTGTCTGAGGACAGCACAGGAAGCTCTGCCCAGAGGAGAGACGATGATGGCGTTGGTGGCGTCCCGGATCCACGGTAGAGTCCTCCCCCGGTAGAGTCCTCCCCCGGTAGAGTCCTCCCCTGGTAGAGTCCTCCCCTGGTAGAGTCCTCCCCGGGTAGAGTCCTCCCCGGGTAGAGTCCTCCCCGGGTAGATGAGCCAGTAGGTCTCTCATTGGCTCTGGCCCGTCCACGGTGGCTTCTGTCACACACACCCTGGAGTTCTCACGAACATACTGGGACATTCATAAAGGAGATCCGTGGAAGCAAAGTGACTTTGCTTGCGTGTCAGGAGATGTGGAGGGAGGGAGGGTGGGTGGGTGAGTGGGTGGACACCTGGGTGGAGGTGCGTATGGGTGAGTGAATGGGTGGACCGGTGAGCAGGGCGGATGAGTGGAGGGATGCCATCTTCATCACCAGTCTGTTGTACCCTCAGATGTAAAGAGCAGCTCCTAGCAAGGGTGAATTGGGCGTCCTGATTCATCCTGGAGAGCAGTGGCCTGGATTTTAATTTCAGCCTTGCTTCTAACCTACTGTGTGACCTTCTGCTAGACGCTATCCCTCTCTGGGCTGCAGGCACATCGATGGTAAAGTGAAGGAAATGCGTCAAATCACATTTCTTGACGCATAAACAGTGGAACAGTAGCAGTCCTTCCACATACTCTGGAGGGAGAAATACACTATGTACACGTGTGTGTGCGTGTGTGTACGTGTGTGTGTGTGTACGTGCTTAGGAGTTGTAGGTCCAATTGTGTCCTGCAAAAAAAGTTATGCCCTAACTCTCCCACTACCTCCGAACATGGCCTTATTTTTTGGAAATAGGTCATTGAAATCGGTTATGGTCACACTAAAGTAGAGTGGGCCCTAATCAAATGTGTCCCTTGTATGTCCATGTGAAGGCAGAGATAAACGGATCGGAGGCCAGGAAGGAGCCAGGGTGCATTCCCAGGAAGGTTCCAGAGAGGGCACAGCCTGGCCATGCCAGGACTTCCGACTCCAAGCCTCCAGGAAGCGAGACGATGGGTTCTGTGGTCTGCAGCCGCCCAGAGGCTGGAGCTTCCCGACAGCAGCCCGGGGGCACCACTCCGACACTGGAGGGTGGCTGCTAACCTCGAACTCTCCACCCCTCCAAGACCCACCCGGAAAGTCCTACAGCGGGGGCCTCCGGCAGAGCCCCGGCTCAGTGCGTCTAACCCTGCGTTTCCCTGGCTTCTCTGACGCCTGCTAAGATCTGGAGGTCTCCAAGGTCTTTCCCTCTGTGACTTTGGGGACACTCTTAACCTAATCATCAGAAGGGGTCTAGGAGGGGGACAAGCCACGAGTGAGGGTAGGTCTGGCCAAACTTTTTGTACTTTTCATGCTTTAATCCCTTAAAGACTATATATACAGGCCGGGCGCAGTGGTGCACTCTTGTCATCCCAGCGGCTCGGGAGGCTGTGGCAGGAGGACTGTGAGTTCAAAGCCAGCCTCAGCAACTTAGGGAGACCCTGAGCAACTTAGCAAGACCATGTCTCTAAATAAAATATAAAAAAATGGTCTGAAGATGTGGCTCAGTGGGTAAGCGCCCCTGGGTTCAATCCCCAGTACCTAAATAAATAAATAGCAATCCATATACATGGCTTAGAGATATTTAAAAAGCTGTATAGAGAAAATAATCCTGTCCACATATAAGCACTTATCTGGTGTGTTCCTTGCTTTAAACAAACAGCAGTTTATTCTACTTATCGTTTTCCATGCTGTTTTTTTTTTTTTTTTTTTTTTTTTTTTTTTTTTTTTTTTTTTTAATTCAACCTGCCTTAGATATTTCGGTATCATAGGAACGGGTTAGGGTTCCTCAACCAGGATACTGGTGACTTTCAGATCTGGATAGGTCTCGGTGGTGGGGCTGTCCTGTGCACTCCAAGATCCTCAGCAGCATCTGGGTCTCCACCCCTAGATGACATTGGCATTCATGCACACACACAGCCAGCTGCGACAACTCAAAACTCCTCTCTATCGCCAAGTGTGCCCTGGGGAGTAGAGTCCCTCCTTGCCCCCTCCCCATCCCCAGTGAGAACCATTGGTAGAGGTGTCACATTCTTCTTAAGAGTTGGCCAGTCCTCCTTCGCATGGGGACAGCATAGCTGATGATGTGCATCACCAGTCCCCTGTTGGGGAATATTTAAGTTGCTTCTAGGCTTTGGTTAGTAAAAGCATTGATAATAGGCATCCATGTAACTGGTCGTGAATTTGTCCAGAGGATTAACTGTGATATTCCTCACTCAGCAAATAGTGGTTCGATGAACATCTGTTCATTGGAAGGAGAAGAATGTGGGGGGCTTCTAGTTCCCACCTTTTCTACCAAGGGACAGAAATGCTCTCCATGGTTGGAAGAATTGAAGCCTAGGCACAGAGAGAAACAGAACTGGGAGATGGAGTTCCCACTTAAACCCCTTGATCCAGCTGTGCCTGAAGCCTTCTGTTCCCTGATTTACCCATTCTGTAAACCAATGCTGAGTGGGGGGTTTCTGTAAGCTGCTTAAAGAATCCTGGGTGTCCACAGAAGCATCACCCCTCCAAGAAGGCTGTGCTGACTCAATCCTCCTTCCTGGGCTCCTGCAGCCTGTCCGTCTGTGCTCAGCTAACTACCTGCTCTCTGAGGGCTGCTGGCCCTGGTGAGCCTCCCTGTCCCCGTGTGGATCCGAGCAGAGGCCCAAAGGCTGTGCTGGTGACGGGGCCCTGATGCCTGTGCGACGAGGGGCTCGATGGACCGCGCTCAGAGCCTCTGGTGGCTGGAGAACTCCCAGCCCGGCTCAGCAAGCCCTGCCAACAGAGCAAACCATCCCGGCCCCGGGCATGGGGCAGCGAAAGAGGGAGGAGCTGTGTAGGGGTGGGGGCGGCACCTTCCGGGAACCTCTGGACGTCACCGATGGCCTCTGCGGTCTGGGCTTCGACTTTCAACTCACTTCCAGAACAGGTTTGGCTTCTCCGGGAACCTGCTAGCTCGAGCGGATCGCGCCCCACCTGCCTCACAGGAAGCAGGCTGTCCACAGGGTGAAGGGCGCGCCCCAACGGACGGGCAGCTCCGCACAGGCCAGCAGAAGGGACAAGACCTCCCAGAATGGCTTCCCATGTATAAAGTGGTCCAAATCCAAACCAGGTAACAGGAGAAAGGAAAGCAATAATCAGGCACATCTAAGTGCCAGGCTCATTCCGGCTGGCTGCTAAATGACCACCTACTATGTGCCAGGCGCTGCTCTAAGCCCCGGGTGTTTAACTGTGGGGGGCGGGGGGAAGAGCTTTCCTTCTGGGGGGTGGGGGAGGAGCAGGCAAAGAAACAAATGAGTCATTTAAAATGATGATGCGTGTCATTTATATCATCTTAGAATAAAAAATAATTTAAAAAAATAAAATTCATGAACACAAAAAAATAAAAAAAATAAAATGATGATGCGTCACAAAGAAGAAAGCACAAGGATGCTGAGGGAAGAGGGACTTGGGAGGGGCTGCTTGAGACTGGGAAGTCACCTCTGTTCCTCCTCCAGCCTCACCACCCTGGGTGTCGCTGTCCCTATTTCCTGGAAGGAGACGGCCCCAAGACCGCGCGCAGCCACCTGCCTCAGTCGTGGACAGTTTAGGGGCCCCCGGGGTTTGTGTTCCTCGGGTTTGGCACGCACACACGGAAATGACCGTCACAAAGAGAGTTTGTTACACCCACAGGTCCCCACAAGTAAGACGCAGTGTCCTCCACGCAGGGACACAAGGCAGCAAGGCCACACACGTGTCCAGGCCATGAGGGGACAGGAAATAAAGGAACTGGTCAACACGCAGACCCAGTCAGGGGCTCAAGCCGCCCCCTTGGCTGCTGCAATCACTGTAGGACCAAATTCTGGAAAATTCCACGAGGGGCCCTCCACCTACGGGAAGAGCAACATGTCCGTCCTGTGGCGAGGCGCAGGGGGCAGGTGCCTTGTAGAACTGATGGGGAGGAAAGGCTGGGTTCCAGGATACCTGAGCAGGTCCACCTTCTCATAAATCCTCCCCATTTCGATCCCAAGTTCGCTGCTGCTGAGGGGGGCTGTCCTTGCTTAAAACCACAAAAATACTGTTTTGAAAACCATGGCGGACCGGTGCCCATGCTGTTTTAATTTGCTGCAACTAGATTGTCCAGCCCTCGTGGACTCGATCCCAGACAGGCTAGCTGGACTTACTCAGGGGAAAAAAACTCTGTTTTTCAGCCACACACTGTACCCTTCACCCTGGCCAAATATGTTGCAATCCCTGCTGAAGTTCCCAACTGTGGTCTTCCAGGAATCCAAGCTCACGGTCTGGATCCTGTTTGCAGACGCTTGTCGCAGGCTGTCCCTGGGCCATCGTCCCCTACCCCCCACCCCCATGGGAACCGCCCTGAATGAAGACCACAGGTCTAGGCTCAACCTCACCGTGAAACAAGACGAGTTACGAGTGTGTGGCGAGTCCTCCACGCGTCTGTGCTGGATGAAGAGTGCACACCTGGATGGGTGGGTGGGTGGAAGGAAGGAAGGAAGGAAGGTTGCTTGGTTTTACTAATGATAAGCCTTTTGCATTTCAGGATGACTTCAAAACCGAGGGACAATATAGCATAGGGGTCACACAGATCTGACCCCCTAAATTAAAGTCACACTGAGTTTACAGGTTTTAGGGGAAAGACAATACACCAAGCACAGTACCTTATCCAGGAGAGATGTCCGTGACTGTGACCACAGACAAGGGTAAGCTGTCGTGACCCAAAGACTCAACAAAAAAAGCCTTCTGCCCAAAATGTCTGCAGTCCGACCCATTTCCCTGCCTGACTGACATAGGTCCAAAAGTTTCTATCATCAGACATTCAGACATTCAGACCTTCAAGAGTCACAAAGAAAGGCAGATAGTCCTATGGGGAAAAGGCTCAGACTCATTAGTGATCAAAGAAATACACGTTTAAGTGAACAGATATCAAATTGGTGATTTTTTTTTAATTAAAAAGTTAGGTTGGCAAGTGTTCAGAAAGGGACGCCCCACAGGAGTGCTTATGGGAGTATTAATTGGCACAACCTTTCTAGGTAGCAACTTGGCAATTTGTACCAAGAGTCTCAATCAAGCCTTCCCCGCTCACTCACTCATTCTTCTTCTAGGGAATTTTCCTAAAGAAATAATCAAGGATGTAATCAAATGCTTAGGCATGTGGAAATTTATTTCAGTGCTATTCGTATTAGCAAAAAACAAAAGGAGGGGTTTATGGGGATGACCCCTCTGTGTTCAACTATGACCAAGACAGCATCCATGCACCCATCCATCCATCCACCCATCCATCCATCTACCCACCCATCCATCCACCCATCCATCCATCTACCCACCCATCCACCCATCCACCCATCCATCCATCTACCCACCCATCCACCCATCCATCCATCCATCCACCCACCCATCCATTCACTCATCCACCCATACACCCACCCATCCATCCACCCATCCATCCATCCACCCATCCATCCACCCACCCATCCATCCACCCATCCATCCATCCACCCACCCATCCATCCACCCACCCATCCATCCACCCATCCACCCATCCACCCATCTACCCATTCACTCATCTACCCATCCATCATCCATCCATCTATCCACTCATCCACCCACCCATCTATCCATCCATCCACCCATCCAGCCATTTAATTATTCATTCAGCAAATAGCTATTGAGTACCTACCATATGCTCAGTCCTATGAGTGATTTCCAATTCAGTGGTTGGATAATTAATGATATACATATATAATAAATTATTATCCAGCCAATAAAAATGAATTTTTTTTACAAAATAATAAATGGCTTAGAAGAATGCTCAAAATGTAATGGTAAGCAATATGACCCTAATGTTAAAAATGTATACATGTACACACACACACACACACACACACAGACACTCAGGGGGAAACACATTGAAATGTTCACCACGGCGGTGAGAGTTTCTGTGATTTTTGTTTTCTTCTTTTATTTTTCTGTCTTTTATAATTTTTTTTTTTTTTACACCAAGCATACCAAAACACAAAGCTCTCAGAGGTCTTTTCCTGGATTAAAAAAAAAAAAAATTCCAGTGAACCTAAATAATGTAAGAACAAAGCTATCTTTGTTTAAAATAAAAAAGAAGAAGGAGAGGAAGAAGAAGGAGAGGAAGAAAAAGAAGGAGGAGGAGGAGAGGAAGAGGACAAGGAGGAGAAACAAACAAACCAATTAAGGCTTCGGGTAGCTCGTTCATTCTTTTATTTGACATTTACTAAGAACCTACTAGACCTTGTGCTAGAGATGACAAAGATGCAGACTCTAATCTCCAGACACCAGGTTCACTGGTACCTGAGACATGGTACCCTAAGTTGTATAGGACAAGTACATAGAAAGGAGTTTTTGCCTGGACTTCTGGGGACAAGGGGACAGGAGTGGGTCCCTGAGTCAGTAGCAGTGGGGACAGCCTTGAAGGGAGGCAAAAGGGTGAAGACACTGGACTAAGGCAAGGCCTTGGGTGTCAACACAGAACAGTGGGGGTGTGAACAGTGGACAGGGTCCCAGAGTTTCCTGAACTTAGAATCCTGTGGACCTTGGACTCACTGAGGCCTAAGGACCAGATGGAGCCCCCAGACCTGATTTGTTTGACCTGCATTGATTTACAATTCACAACCATTTCCACAAAACTCCAGATTCCTGACTTCTTAAAAATCTAGCAATGCTGACCCAGCACCTTCTAGGCCATGGGCAGCTGGGGCTAAGAAGCGGCTGCCCCCTCGGCCAGTCTCTCTTGGCCACCCCCTTGCCTTGTACCTGGCCCCTGTTAGCATTTGAGATGACAATTCCTCATCGGCCCAACCCACCACCCTATACCGAGACCCAGGAAGCTGTATGGCTCATCGATGTCGCTCTGCTGAGTAGTGACCCAGCCAGGACCCAGGCTCCTCACTCTGACCAGGAGCCTGATTCACAGTTGCTTTTTCCCTTACGTGGGTCCAGCTCAGTTTCTGACCCTGGTTCCTTGTGGGAGGAGAAAACGTAACCCTAAGCACGTTCACGACACATCGCCTAACCCAGGACGGACGCAGTCCAAGAAATGCACCCTTCGGTGGTTTCCCAGTTGCCTGAACATCACGGTGGGTGCATTTTCAAAAAGCCTAGATGACACAAGTCAATCGCTCGACTCGTCCTCTGGGCACCATCAAGAGACTCAGGAAACGAGAGGTACGAGGCTGTTGCTGGTGTGACACAGCATAATATTGTACAGTTGACGTTTTGTTTATGAGAGTAGAAAGAGCATACTCTAAGCCAGTGATAGTATGGTGAACACATAAGCCAGTAACACACACGCTCATCATCAGGATTGAGGATTAGCTTCTGTGCGTCATCATGTGGGCTATGCGTTCACAGGACAGGCAGTGCAATAGGGTCATTCACACCCCACAGGCCAAGAATGCATTTTGCTATGACATCATGGTGGAGATGACATCATGGTGGAGATGACGTCATGGTGGAGATGACGTCGTGGTGGCTACGACGTCATGGTGGCTACGACGTCATGGCAGGCTATGACATCACTTGGCAATAGGAATTTTTCAGCTCCACATCATATGTAGCTCTTGGTGATGTAGACATCCCGTGACTGTATTAGACACATAAAACTACCCTTGTGCGTTCGTAAGATCTTTCCTTCAGAGTCTTTTTTTTTCCCCATGTTCAGTAATAGTTTTCTTTATTTAAATGTGTATAAGGATGAGGTAGGTTGATTTGCTTTTTTTAAAAATTTTTAAAATTTGTTCTATATGACAGCAGAATGTGTTACAATTCCTAGTACACATCTAGGGCACAGTTTTTCATATCTCTGGTTGTACACAAAGTAGAGTCACATTATTTGTGTCTGCATACATGTACTTGGGGTAATGATGACCATCGCATTCCACCATCTTTCCTAGTGCCCCCTCCCTTCCTTCCCTCCCCTTTAGAGTCTTGATGCTCCCTGTCCTGTGTTTGCCCAGGAGGAGGGTCACCTGGCTCAAGAGGACTTGAGTGGCGAGAGAAAGTAAACCTGCTTGCACTGTGAGGCTGCCACACGTGTGGGGCTTCCAGCCTCAGGATGCGCCCCCCCCCCCCATCCCCCCAGAGGAGGTTCTACTGTCCGCCACTCACCCAGGGGGAAAACTGGCATCCAAAGATGTGAAATGCTCCTTTCAATGATGGGTGTATCCACGGCCCCTGCCTGTCCACCTCGTCTGGCTGCTGGGAGTCTGTGACCCGAGCGCTGGGGCAGGGAGGCTGGGCCTCTCCAACCACATGGCCAGCGCTGGGTTTTGTCCAAGTTCTACTGCGCTGGCGATGCCCGTGCGCGGACTGGACGGCCCCCTTCTTTTTCCAGAGGGCCACCTCCGACTCGCTCCTTTTATTGCTTTCACTTATTTTGTTGCTTCGGAACAAGGCAGAGGAGGAACAGAGGGATCGGGAAGCCAGCCTCTCCTTTAAAAGATGACCACGAGCTCAGCTCGCCCCTCCTCCCAGCCCAGCGGAAACTGGAGCACGGCTGTCCTCCAGAGCTGCCTGTCACAGGATCCCGCTTACGGGCACAAAAGCCGGGAAATTTCAGAGCCAGGCTCGGCCCCGGGGAGGCCGGAGCCCGTGCGCTGGGCAAAATGACTCTCCCAGACTGCGGGGAGGAAGGTGGCCCGCCCGCCCTCGGCCTGCCCCGCGGCTAGCAGGAAATCCCAGAATTTATAGATGACCCTGTCACAAGGCAAATGTTTTGGAACAAATTGTTCTTCTTTTTAAATCCTTGTTTTCCACTGGTTTTTCTTTCTGGATTCCCCCCCTCCTTTCCACCTTCCTGCTGTCCTTGTTAAACCGGGGCCATGGCGCCACCTACTGCCCGTTGTGGGAAGTGGGACTCAACTGGGATCCGGGCCCCTGGGTCTGCGGCCCACCTCTCCTGTCTCAGCCAGGGGGAGGGTGGATTTCTGGCTCCGGTCCTGAGAGGCTGTGCCTAAGATCCTGTACCAAGCGGCTGGAGAACTGCGCTGCAGTTAGGCGACCTGAAAACTGTGCCCCTGCGGTTTGCCCTCGGGGAAAGCCAGGACTCGCTGGTGGAAAAAGCGAATCAGAGGGCATCACCTCCAAGGCCACAGGGCCCTCCCTGCCAACTAGCTGTGCCAGGTTTGGCCAGTCCCGTCCATCCAGTGGGCTTCTGCTTGCTCTGAACTCACAGTGTCTTTTTCCGGTAGCTCACCCTAGATGCTCAATTAACACGTGTACCCCTCCTCTCCTATTTAAGGGTGGTTGGGGAGGGGAGGACAGCTCAGGGGGGTGTTAGAGGTGAAGTCCAGACCTCAGAAAAAATAAAATAAATGGCATCTTTATCTCCTTATACGAACGCAAGCCCAAGAGGGCAGAACAGGACAGAGCAAAGCAACCAGGAGCTGAGAGGGGGAGGCCTTACAGCCCAGTACCCACCTGACAAGCTGGGTAACCCTGGGAAAGTTGCTTCTCCCCTCTGAAGGCTCAATGTCCTCCCCTGTCTGTGGGGCCAGTAGTAGTAACGGTACCTTAACATGTCGCTGCAAGTCCCAGCATGAAGCAGGGCACACCCAGGACCCGGAAAGGGCTGGGCAGAGAGAAGGCGTCAAGCTGCAGAGAGATTCAAGTTTTCATGGTTATTATGAGGCGTGATGCCCGGTGCAGAAGCACTTGGTCAATATCTGAGGAATCACACACAGGCGCAGGCTCAGAAGACAGATCAGTTAGCATGGACCTGCGGAGCAGTACGGGACATCCCTGGGCCTGCTCCTCCCCATCTGGAGACCCTGCTTTAGTGAGCAGAGGATCCTCAGTTTTCCCACCTGTCCGATGGGCATGGCATCTGTCTTACCTGGTGTTCAGGGACACAGAGAGGATCTGGCCAGCAGAGTACGGGAAACTGCTTTGAAAAGCAGTTTCAAAGAGGGAAGGAAGGGGGAAAGAAGGGAGGGAAGGAGGGAGGAAGGACATCTTGAGTAGCATGAGGCCAATTAACTCCTTTTCTGCTGACACAAACTGAACACACCCCCCACAGTGGCTTTCCCCTCTAGCCCAGTGAATGGACACAGGAGAGTGGACGGCTGATCTGAGGTTGCTGGGGAGCCTTATAGCAAAAGAGAGGTGGATGGGCCCATGTCAAGAAGCAAGGTGGAGGCCAACTCTGACTTAGTCCCGGGGTCCCAGGGAGCCACAGACAATTCATAAGTAAGGGAAGGGCATGACCAGGAAGAGAATCCAGGCAGCAGCAGGAGGGATCAATTACAGAAAGGACTACGAAGCTCCTCCCATTTCCTAAGACATGTGATCTTCAGTTTTTAAGACTCATGGAAGTCCCAGTGTGAATGATACCTTTTAGAATCCAGCAATACAGTGATTCTGACTAGAGCCCTTTAATCCACAGGTCCCACACCTCCTCATCCGCTCTCAAAAATAACCTGTCTTTTGTCTCATTTCCTCCCAGTTTTATTCTACTGAGATAGCTTAGCAGAGGAATGCATCCAGATGGGTGACTGCTGACCCCTTTAAGGTAATATTCGTGCATTGAAACACCATCATCTCCTGGCAACGATACTTTCATCCAACGGAGTAACTCTAACACTAAACATGTTAGCCCATGAGAGATGGGGAGGATGGCGGGGGCGGGCATGCCACGTCACCCACGTCTCATCCCATTTGCAGCCATCTATTTTATCTTGCACAGAGCCTCCTGGCTCTCAGCTCACCAGCCCACCCTGCCAAAGCCATCCTGCAGGAGCTGGGGCTGCTTAAATATTCTGTAAATAATGCTGACTCCCAAACTTCAAAGATAGACTCACAGAATCACAGCAATAGAATCACAGAATGTCAGAGGAGAAACAGATGCTAGACAGCACATGGTCCAGGGTCAGAAAATACACCACACTCAGGCTGCCGCTTCCCCCTGCCGTGCCCATGGCAGACATCACTAATCAATCATGACACTGTCTAGCTGAGCTTGTTTGCAGCCTTAGAGTCCTTCGAGGCAGTTAGCAATGATCTGGGATTAGTAAATCACAGCTAAGGTTTATTGAACACATTGACTGTATTCCTTTTCCCACATTCCACTTTAATCACCAACTGTTTGCCAGCTACTTTCTATCAGGGTTTCTCAGCCTGGGCACCCTCGATATGTTTGGGCTGGATAATATGTGGTGGTGGGAGACTGTTGTCACAGGATAGCATCCCTGTCCTCTAACACACTAGGTACCAGCGGAACCCCCACCCCTTAAATTGTGACAACCTAAAATCTCTGTGACATTACACATGTCCCCTGGATAGGAAGAGAGGAGGGGATCAAACTCGCCCCTGTTTGAGAACTTCTGATCTTCACAGCAGATTGGCTGGATTTTCATTTTACAGAGGAAGACCCTGGGACCGAGAAGGAGAGTTAGGATGAGTTAGTGACAAAAGCAGAAGGCGGACCCCAATCGCCCGCCTACAGCTGGGGAAAGCGTTCGGTTCATTGTCTTGGGCTGCAAACTCTTCAGGGCAGGGGGGGGGGGGGGGGGGGGGGGTGCTTGCGGTGGCTGGAGGTTACAACCCTGAGGCTGAGGAAAACCAGGAGCCTCATTGACACCACAGGCCCTAGAGTGGCCTGGCGGGTGCTGTGTGGCAATGCATCCCGCCCTCCTCCCAGTCTAAACAGGGCTCAGGGTGGAGACAGCCCAGGCAAGCGGCTGTGTGGGACCATATGGTGCTTGCCAGTGGCAGTGGTGGCAACGCGAGTCATAATACCTCCCTTCTCTCCAACGCTGACAAGAGTCTCCTTGCTTCACAGGAAGCTCATGAAATCTGGCCTCGCCTCCAGAGATTTGGGGTTGAAAACCTGACAGTTTAGACATACAGCCCGTGGGCGATGTTTCCCTTCTCCAGGGCTTGTGTCCGTGCCAGGAATTCCTAACAAAGAAGGGAAAAGATTAATTAAGTTAAAAAAAAAAAAAAAAAACACACACACATAAAAAATGCTCATGAAACTGACTCATAAGAAACTGTCCATTTTTTCTCCTTGGTAGCGATCAAAACGTCGCGAGTTCCTACACACATATTTTACAGAGGTTTCATAATCTTCCCGCGGTGATTCTTCCTATAAGTAAGGTCCCTTGGGAAGTCATTGAGGCCTCCTCACTGCACGTATTCAAGAGAAAATTGGATGGAACACTTAGAGAAGGCAGTGGAGGGGAGGAGGAGGTTGAGGAGGAAGGGGGGTGGGAGGACGGGAGACCGTAGACCAAGTTCACTGTCAAGGACAGAGGCTGGAAGACCTCTTTTCCTGGAAATTCCTAAAATTTCCAAACTGTCTTTCACTTCTAGTGCACAAGTCGTCTCTTCGTGCTATCTTTTTATTCTCTTATCTATTTCTAGTTGCAAGTATGAGACTCTTTTTTTTTTTTTTTTTTGGCACCAACTCTTTGAAAGTAGAGGGAAGAAGAAAGAAAAATCAACAATCAGCAAGCCAAGCAAACAATCAAAATAAATATAAATAAATAAATAAACCAGCTCACCCCAAATCTCAATATTTTTTTGTTTTGTTTTGTTTTGAAGATTTTCCTGGGCAGTGTGACAGTGGCATTTCATCAAGGGGACCGGGGGATGGGGGGACGGTGGTCCAACTTTAGTGCACGTGCCAATCTCCCGGGAGCTTGTTAAAATCGCAGATTCCCCAAGCCCGCGCCCCCCGAGAGTGAGGGCATGGGGGGGGGGCTCCAATCTGCGTGTTTAATAAGCCCTTGGGTGGCTCCTCTCAGGCCAGTCGCAGGACCACACTTTGAGAAATAATGAGTTACAGGTTTTCTCAGCCCTCAGCAAATCAGAGATGTGAAAAATCCAGATTTAAAGCAAAAATCGGGGAGGGGAACGACTTTTCTGGAAGGGCTCAGCTTCAATAGGCATTTCCCCTAGCGCCGGGAACATATGATTCCGTTCACACCCGGGGAGGCGCGCACAGCCAGGACCTCATGCGCGCGCTCTGGGCCAACGCGGCACACCGCCACCTTTCTACCGAGCAGCGCTGACACCCATCTGCTCAAATAAATTAACGTTTCCATCTCAAATAACTCATTTGGCTTCATCGGGAAGGTTACAGGCCAACTCCAAGGGAGAAGGGAGGAGGCGGCCCAGGGGAGGGGCAGGCGGGAGGGGCGCCTTGGAGGTTGCATTTGGGGGCACAGGGAGGAGCTTGCAGCCCCTGCACCCCCTCACCTCGCCTCGCGGTTCCCACTGATGCCCTGGGGTGGGTGCAGCGCGCTGAGTGACGCATGCGCACATGGGTGCACGTGTGTGTGTGTGTGTGTGTGTGTGAGGTTGGGGGGCAGTGGTGAGGAGCGGAGGGATTTTCTGGACCTTGAAAAAACAGGATGTTTGGCCAAAGGCTCTGGAGAGCATATAATGGAGACAACAGGTACCTTTCTTTTCTCTTCTTTTTATTTATTTATTTATTTTCCCAACTATATATGACAATCGAATTTATTTACCTTTATTTACTGTGGGAGGAGAGTGCAATAGAGGGTCGAAGGAAGGGTGGACGTGACCAAAGCATGTGTGTGTTTATGGAAAGGTCACAGGGAAACCTGTGAATTTGTACGATTGATGTGTAGGAAGAATTCAAAGAATTAAATTTGAAAGAAACAAAAGATTTCCTTTCTTAGAGCAGTTTTAGGCTTTATTTTTTAGGGTCTCACAGCAAAATAAAGCAGAAGGGGCTGGGACTTCCCCCCTCCCCTCTGTCCCCACACATGCCCAGCCTTCTCCATTAGCAGGGTCCCCTGCCAGGGTGGCACATGTTACCAGGGGTGAACCTCCACGGACCTACCATTATCACCCAAAGTCCATAGAAACTTTTTTCTTTGGGGGGGGGGTGTGTTACCAGGGATTGAACTTAGGGGCACTCGACCACTGAGCCACATCCCCAGCCCTATTTTGTACTTTAGGGTCTCACTGAGTTGCTTAGGGCCTCCCTAAGTTGCTGAGGCTGGCTTTGAACTGGCGATCCTCCTGCCTCAGCCTCCTGAGACACTGGGATTACAGGCGTGCATGTGCCACCGCTCCTGGTGAAACTTTTTATTTTGAAATCATTTTAGAGTTACAAAAAAAAAGGTGTCCAAGTAGGACAGAGGTCCCATTCACCCTTCACCAGCTTTCTTTAACATGGCGTAGTTACAACCCACGAAACTTGTACAATGATGAAAACCAGAACCTAACCCTAGTTCCTCACTCTTAAGAAATGACAAGTCCTATTTTGGTTCACCCATTTTCCCGCGAAAGTCTTCTTTTCTAAACAGGAACTTTCAAGTCAAAAAAGAGACCGGGATATGAATCCCAGCTCTGTCTCTTCAAAATCGACCAAGTCATGTGATTTCTCTGGGGTCGGGTTTCTTCTCTGTAAATTGGGAGACCGTGATACCTGCCCAATAGGGTCTTCGTGATGCTTAAATGCAGAAATGTGTGCCCAGGGCCTGGCAGGAGAACGGGCACTGTGGTTAGCTTGACTTCCCTAGCCTCTTTCCATCTGGAAGGACAAAAGGGCATTTGTGCAAATTCCTGTTAGACCAGTTTGACTTCAGCTTAGCTGGTAGATCAAGTTTCGATATTTTGGAAGAAAGAAAGAGAGGAAGGGAAAAAGAGGGGAAGGGAGGGAGGGGAAGAAAGAAAAAGTAAGAAAAGACAAGCGGCAAAGAGATCAAGGAGGAAGCTATTGCAATGGTCCGTGTAAGCTAAGCCTCTAAGTCTCAAGGCAGTAAGGAAAAGACGGGTCTAATAAAAATTTCAGATGCAATAATAAAGAAGAGCTGATGGCTGATCAGATAGGCAGAGTGGAAGTAGGAAGAACCACCAGTTAAGAGACTGGCAACCCTTTTCACCAAGGCGATCAAGAGAAACCAGCTTAAGGGCAGTGGTGAGTAGGAACCAGCAAGGACCCTGCCCAGCGCTTGCTGAGTCCCCGTTGGTGGACCCTGGGCACCACACTTTCTGAGTAAGACGTTAGTGAATTCCTCTAACACACCAGGAAAATTGAGACCGAGGAAATAAATCACTTGCCCAAGGAGGGGTTTTTTTTTGGAAGTCCTAAAACCCGAGGTAGCTGCAGGTAGGACAGACTACATAACCTTCAGGATTCTCTGAGAAGGGAGAATATGTGTTCCACACGCACAAAGGGCTTGGAGGGAGCTGGCAGTGACCTTGTGTGTACACCTGCTGCAAAGCATCCTGGTCAATACAGGCGTGAAAAGACCTCAGAGCCGTGCAAAGGAAGGGCTTTGGGGTGAGCCAGCACTAAGAGCAAGGAGTGAAAGGAAGACGCCAGGAGGAGCCAGCAGGTGGGGGTGGACAGCCAGGGTACATGAGAGCCACCCAGAGGGGAAAAGCCACCTGGAAGAGGGAGGGGCCCATGAAGCCAAAAGCAGCTGTGCATCCTGGGTGATGTCATCTTGGCCAATGATGGACACATATATCAAGGTGACCCCGTGAGATTATAACAGAGGGAGCTGGAAATTTCCCATTGCCTGGTGACATCGTAGCCATCCTAATGTCACAGTGTAGTGTGAGGCTGGTATAAACCTACCACACTGGCAGTTGTACAAAACACAGAAACAGTGCATGAAACTTGATGATGGTCATAAGCGACTCTATCACTGGCTTATATATTTACTAAACTATAATTGCTAGTTTAGAACATACTCCTACTTGTTAAAAAAAAAAAAAAAAAAAAAAAAAAAGTTCAGCTGGGTGCGGTGCACACGCCTGTAATTCCAAGGGCTGGAGAGGCTGAGGGAGGAGGATTGAAAGTTTGAGGCCAGCCTCAGCAACTTGGTGAGATTTGTCTCAAAAATAAAAGGTAAAAAGGGCTGGGATGTGGCTCAGTGGTTGAGTGAGTGCTCCCTGGCTTCAGTGAGTGGCATTTCTCTCATGGTTACCACATCTCTTGATGGCCTCGAGGCGGGTCTAGTGGTTGACCTGTACATCCTGGTCTGCGTGAACGCACTTGTTTTAGTCAGCTTTTTCGCTGCTGTGACCTAAAGACCCAACCAGAACAGTCGAAGAGGAGGAAAGGTTTGTTTAGCGGCTGCGGTTCCCGAGGTCTCAGTGCCTAAGTGGCTGGCTCCATTGCTCGGGGCTCGAGGTGAGGCAGGACATCATGGTGGAAGAGTGTGGCAGAGGGAAGCAGCTCACGTGGCGATCAGAAAGCAGAGAGGGACTCCGCTCTCCAGATACAAAATATAGACCCCAAAGCCACGCCCCCAATGCCCACCTCCTCCAGCCACACCCCACCTGCCTCTAGTTACCGAAGTTAATTCCATGAGGGATTAAGTCAGGGATGAGGCTGAGGCTCTAGCCCAGTCATTTCTCCTCCAAACCTTCTTCCATTGTCTCGCACGTGGGCTTTTGGGGGACACCACATGAAAACCCTAACAGCATCTGATGACAAAATTGCCTAACGACGCATTTCTCAGAACCTGTCCCTGATCAATCTGTGACTGTAGATCTAAAGAGTTGGAGCACGCGGCTCAAGGTGCCCTACCTTTGCCGATTGGAATGCTTCTGATGGCGTTGGAGGCCCAGCTCTTGGGGGTTGGGGAAGCAGAATTACCAGAGGACTTCACAGAAGTGACCACAGCGGCAGCATCCCGGCCTCTTTCACGCAAGAGGGTCTTCTATGGCCAAGGTCAGGGGAAGGTTTGTGTCACCATAAATAGGAGTTTTTAAAAAGTTAAAGCCTGTTTCTCCTGGAGGCCCGGAGTTCTGAGGACCGACTGCCTCCTGCCTGTGTCTCTCCCCACATAGCCTCCTTGGTAGACTCACCCTGAAATCGCGGCCGGGGACCAGGGCTGGAAATGTCATGGGGATCCTTGAGCAGCAACCAGTAGCTTCTCTTTCTGGATCTGCAAATATGGCCAGGGTTGTAGAGTGGTCAGGAGAAGCTGGGGTCTGGCAACAGGACTGTCCTTTGTTTGGACAATTTCAACCAGGAGGCTCAAGTCACCATGGGCTCCTTATGAATATTGTCTGGGCCACCGGTCTCATTCTGAATAAAGAAAATAAAAGGGGAAAAGGGAGCCCACACCTGTATGGCCCCAGTCTCACAAAAAGCAACCTGTTTTCAATTTCACAGCTCTCCCAGACTACTGGCCTTTACCTAAAGTATGTAGATCATCCTGACATTGAACACCTAGAATTTTCATAACTGATTCATTTCTCACAATCTGTGTTTTCAGGAAGTTTTAGAGTCATGGAAAAGCTCTATACCATGGCAAGAGTTTAATTCTTAATAAAATTTTTATTTAAATAATTATAGTCCATGTAGAAAAATACTGTGTAGAAGTACATACATTTTGCAAATTTAGTCTGCACGGATATGCTAAGCTGCAATAACAAGTAAGTCTTGAAATCTTAGTTGCTTCTAACAAGTTTATTTCTCACTTATACAAAGTCTGATGCAGGACAACAGGGACCCTCTTCCCCATCTTGGCACATGGTTTCCAGAGTCACAGCAACAATAGAAGAGAGAGAGAGGAAGAGGTGGGAAGCTCCCACCCACTTTCAGCCCAGAAAGGACATGCATATGCCTGCTGCTCAATGGCCAGACCTAGTCACCAAGCTCCAATCCAGCCACATGCAGATGAGGGAAAGAAGTGAGCACCAGGAATGTTTAGTGGCCATGACTGTCTCTGCCATCTGTTATCCCCATAAATAGGAGTTTTTTAAAAAGTTAAAGAGGCAATTAACTCCTGTCAGCAGTTTGGTCAGTGTCCTTCTAGAACTTTCTCTCACATGTGCTTACGTGTGTGTACTTTACTTCTAACTGTACGTTACATTCATATGCCACGGACAACATTTCTTTTACAAAAATGGGGCCCGGCTTTGGACCTGCTTTTCTCTGTGCTTTTTTCTTAACGATATGTCTTGGACCGCCATTATAGTGACAGTGAGCTAAAACATGATTCAGTAAGAAAACGGAGATTAAGCTGCATTCTCTATGCCGTCCTTAAGGTCCTGGGCCACAGGTACAGCATCTCACCTGGGTGTCATTCACTGGGACCTGGGTGTCATTCACTGGGACACAGCCACAGCCACGGTGCTGAGGAACTTCCCCACTGCCAACACCCCATGGGGACTTACCTTCCCCAGTGTTCAGATGACCCACCTGCAGCTCCGAGAGGGGGAGGAACACACTGCCCAAGGCCACACGGCTGGTCAGCGGCAGGAGGCAGCCCATCAGTCTGTCTTTCCTCCTCTCTCCCTCCGATGGTGCACTTTGGAAGACTCCGGGTCCAGTCCCAGCTCGGAACCTCAGAGGCGTGTAAGCTGCCTGTCACGGCCAGCCACGGCACCGCCACGGGAGGAAAATTCTCGGAGGCAGAGTATAGCTTTTGCTACTTTTACTTCTACTTTCTTAGAGAGAGCTTAGAGAGGGAAAGAAAGATTTTTCTTAGAGAAAGATTTCTTCTTGTCTTCTTAGCTTAGAGTCTTAGAAAGAAAGATAAAGAAAGATAGAGCTTCTTAGAGAAAGATTTCTTCTTGTCTTCTTCTTAGCTTAGAGTCTTAGAAAGAAAGATAAAGATAGAGCTTAGAGCTTAGCTTAGAGAAAGACTAGAGCTTCTTTCTTCTCTCTTCTGTCTTCTGTCTTCTTTCTTCTGTCTTCTTCAGGAGCCTCGGCCTAACTCTGACCAGTCATTTCTCTTCTGTTTTCTATCTGGTTTCTGTAACCGCTCTGCCTACGTTCTGGCCGCTCTGATTCTTCTGACCGACCGAGTGACTGCCCGACTGACTGAATTCTCCGTTCTCCTAACTCGGACCGCTTTCACCCGGTTATATACCTTCAGGTTTGCGGGTGCCTACAGGTGCGTCACATACATACCAGGTGGAACCCATGGCTTCCAGCTAGCTGCAACAGCCCTTCCTAATTAGGGCTCCTTCAGAGGCGCGTGGGTGGTGTTCACTGGACAGACAGCTCAGAGGTCCACACGTCTCCCCAGAGGCCTTCTCGGAGCCTGCCTTGAAGAGCACAGCTCTGTCTTCTCCAGCCCAGGGGTCTCAGCTTCTCTCAAGTGACATTTGGGGCTGGGTGACTCTTTGTCAGGAGAGGGCTCAGGGCCAGCGGCTCGTATACTCAGATTTCAGCAGGAAAATGTGAGAACTAGTTTGCTTCTTGGAGTGATGAATGAGTGGATGGACCCATCCACCCGTCCATCCACCCATTCATTCAGACGTCCTTCAAATGCTTACCGGGACCAGGTGTGCTGTGCACACCTGTACTGCCAGCCACTCGGGAGGCTGTGAGGCAGGAAGATCTCAAGTTCAAGGGCAGCCTGGGCAACTTAGCGAGACCCTGTCTCAAAATATAATTTTTAAAAAGGGCTGGAGATGTAGTTCAGTGGTAGAGCATTTGTATAGCATGCACAAGTCCCCGTATTTAATCACCAATCTCACACACACACACACACACACACACCCCATATTGGGCCCTTGCCGCATTCTTGGTGATATATTATCTAGTGGTTCAGATTGGCAACCCTGGGAGCAGAAGTCTCACTTAAATACCAGCTCTGCCATTTATTTGTTGTGTGACCTTGGGGAAGTTACCTAACTTCTCTGATCCCAAGTTCACTCATAGAAAACTGAGACAAAAACACCTACCCATGAGGCAGTGAGGATTAAATGAGATACTATATGTGTCAGTGCCTAGTAGTGGAGCTTCACATGGGAAGTCTATATTGGTTTTGTTGTCAGGATAGTTATCCCGCTTTCAAACAGTGGGATTGACCCTACAGTCCTTGGATACAGAGCTGAAAGGGACAGCGGTGGACAATAAAGTGCGTCCAGCAGTACCTCTCTGTTCTCGCTTAGGGAATACTGAAGTTTGGAGCAGAAGGGAGCATCGGCTATCTTTCGGTTTGACTCTCTCAGTTCACAAGGAAGAGACGGGAAAGTAGCAGATTTGGGGTGAAGAGGCTTGTCCAAGGTCGTGGGGAACCTTGAAAGCAAACATGGGGTCAGAGCTGAGCCTCCTGAGGCCCCGAGGCTGCCTTTCCCTCGCTTCCTCTCTGGCGGAGGCTGGGCAGGGGAGGCACCTCCCCCCTCCCTGAGTGTGAACCTCAGACAGAGGCTCCAAAGACTTGGCCAGTGGAAAATCTAAGTCAACGCACTTTTAGGGATGTTTGTTTCCATAGAGATTCACAAATAATTGGACACAATCATCCCTTATCTGGAAAAAAAGAGCATTCATTGCAGAAGGACCAGGAGAGGGTGACGTTCCCACTGACCTGGGTGGAGGACAGAAAGGCCGGGCTGGGTGCTCGGAGCCCGCGGTCTACACGCCCGCATTCCGGGAGAAGGGCCTGCAGCCTCCTGACGGCGCTGAACCCTGATCCGTCCAGCCCGCACGTCTTCATGAACAGTCGTGGACAGGGTCCCTCTGCCTGCCAGGCCCCGGCTGAGGCACAGACACACGATGGCAGCCCTTGCACCCGCGCGCGTCTCCAGGCCCTTTTTATTTTTTTTATTTTTTTTTTTTTTTTTTTTTGTGGTACCGGGGATTGAACTCAGGGGCACTTAACCACTGGGCCACATCCCCAGCCCTTTTTTGTATTTTATTAGAGACAGGGTCTCACTGAGTTGCTAAGTGCCTCACCATTGCTGAGGCTGGCTTTGAACTCGCGATCCTCCTGTCTCAGCCTCCCAAAGTGCTGGGATTACAGGCGTGCGCCACCACGCCCGGCTCCAGGCCCTTTTTATTTTGAGATAAAGTCCTGCTGAGTTGCTGAGGCTGGCCTCAGATTTGTGATCCTCCTGCCTCAGCCTCCCTAGTCCCTGGGATAACAGGTGTGTGCCACTGTGCCAGCCTGTACCCGATCCATAAATGAACCTTTGCTGTAGGTACGCATGCACAGGGAAGAAGCTCAGAGTCTGTCCCCTGTGTGTTTAGGCGTCTGCCGGAAGTCTCAGAGGAAGTGTGGACCTCTCTGAGCCACAGGGTCCCCTCCGTAAGGCGGGGGTTATGAGCCCAGCTAAATGGAGAAGGTGAGGTCGGCGTGAGCGCCCAGCGCTAGCCTGGCACACCCTAACGACCCCGTGAAGGTCACAGGTTTCACAGGAGTGGAATTAGGACCACCCCAACTGTCATCCAACTGTCTCCTCGCCACCATCGCTGGGGGGACACAGACGGAGAGCGTGACTTTAAAGGCTTTTTTGGAAGAGGTGAGCCCTGAGCTGGCCCCACCAGGCAGCTGTGCAGGCATCTGGCCAACAGATGAGGGGAGAGGCCACCTGGTCAGCCCGGGGGAGCGCAGGGGGGGCCACAGAGTATGTGCAGCATGTGAAGAAGGTGGCCCGGGTGCCGGGGCAGAGGGTCAGGGGTGGGGGTGACCAAGGGCTGGAGCGTGGGGCTTTGGGCTCAAGAAGTCTTGGGTTCAAGTCCTGCGCTCCGCTAGGAGCTGTGTGTCCCAGGGCACCCTCGTTTGTCTCTGTTCCTTCCTTGCACAAGACACGCGTGAACAGTGCCCAGGGCGCTGCGTAGCCTGGGAAGGTCTCTGCACCAGACCCGGCCAAGGACCCTCCGCGCGAAGGGCCGCTCTCTCTCTTCTCATCTCCTTTCCTCTGCGTGTTCTCCCCCTTCTCCTCAGACAACAGAAGGTCTGAGCGCTGACCTTCCTAGTCTCGCGTTTCTGCCGCTGTCCCCACCCCCACCCTCCCCAACTTCAAAATAATAGACTTTCACAGGTGGAAAAGGAGCCAGGAGGCCATTTCTCCTAAGACGTGGCTAACAGGGCATTGACCACACATGGCCACTGAACGTGCAGGAGGTGAGGTCATAACGCAGGGCTCCTGGGTCAGAGGGACGGAGCCCAAATCCTGGCTGAGCCACTAACTAACTCTGTGACACAGACACGTGCTTAAGCCCTCTGCCTAGCAAAATAAGGCTGGTGGTCACCCCACAAGGACTGCTGGAGGTACTAAGAGAATATCTAGGATGAGCCAGGCACGGTGGCTCACGCCTGTAATCCCAGCACTTGGGAGGCTGAGGCAGGAGGATCGCAGTTCAAAGCCAGCCTCAGCCATGGGGAGGCACTTAGCAACTCAGTGAGACCCTGTCTCTAATAAAGTACAAAAAAGGGCTGGGGATGGGGCCCAGTGTGGTTGAGTGCCCCTGAGTTCAATCCCTGGTTAAAAAAAAAAAAAAAAAAAAAAAAAAATATATATATATATATATATATATATATATATATATATATATATATATGTATGATGCACCCATTAGCTAGGATGATGCCCTGTTGATTTACACTCAAGGAAAATCGAGCTCAGAGAGGGAAAGCGCCTTGCCCAAGGTCACACAGCAAGTTGGCGGCAATCTGTCATACAGGCAGCATCCCCTAGGATCAGAGGTCCAGGCGAATTCCTGGCGAGAGTTCTGGGGGCAGGAATCCGAGGCGGCACGAAGTGCTCCCCCTTTGTGGGTTGTTCTCCCGTGTGAAGGGCAAGGTGGCATCCACCACCTGCAGCCTATCAATCCGCCCCGGTGGCCACTGCATCCAGGGATTGTGCGGCTGCGCCTGCTGAGGAGTCAGATGGCACCAGCAGACGGGCTCCCCAGGCTACTGGAGCCAGCACTGCTGCCATCATTTATTTTGGACAGGACACAAGATGGGGAACCAGAGGAACCAGCGGCTGGTCAGAGGAAACGGCTCGGGAGCCAGAACTCCGCCCAGCTCCTCCAGCCCCGCGCAGCCCCGCGCCGCCCCCGCGCCCCATCGGGCCTAGGCCCGTCTCCATCCAACCCCGTTCCCAAAGACACAGAGGCAGACGTCTTCCCGGGGGATCGCTGTTGACTACGACCAAATAAAATGTTAGACACACATTTCTTAAAAACCAGGGAGGATTAAAGTTAAGATGGCGCCTTCCCGGTCCCGGGCCAGGCCAATAAAGGAAAGGGCCCGACTCTGGCTCCCCACACACCCAGGAGCTGGAGGAGGTGCGGGACCTACCTACGGGGGGGGGGGGGGGGGGGGGTTTTTTCTTTTCTTTGGTACCGGGGATTGAACTCAGGGCACTCGACCACGGGGCCACATCCCCAGCCCTTTTCTGTATTTTATTAGAGACAGGGCCTCACTGAGTTGCTAAGTGCCTCGCCATGGCTGAGGCTGGCTTTGAAGTCGCGATCCTCCTGCCTCAGCCTCCCAAGTGCTGGGATGACAGGCGTGTGCCACCGCGCCCGGCTAAGCCCCCCCTTTTGACGCTCAGAACCAGGGGCCCCCGGAGCCCTCGGGTTCACGGAGTTGGCGTCTCCTGAAATAATATCATTTATTATTCTTGGCCGTGCTGCTCACTGACTGGGTGCCTACAGGGAATCGTGTGACCTCGCCACTGTCCTCACTGGTAGGATGGGTTTAACTGGGTTTGCCTACGTCTTGGAGGTGTGGTGTAGGTGACAGAACAGAAAAGCCCTGTAGTCAATGGTGGCCTGCCCCATGAACTTGGGAGTGCTTTACCCCTTTACCACTATGCCACATCCTTTTTACTCATTTATTTTTATTTGTTGTTTTTAGATAGACCTGACAGTAGGGTGTATTTTGACTCGTGATGCCTACCTGGGGTGCAACCGATTACAATTTCGATCCCGTTCTCGTGGTTGAACGTGATGTGGAATTACACGGGTGGTGTGTTCATATAGGAGCTTAGGAAAGTTCTGTTCGGTTCGCTCGACTGTCTTTCCTATTCCCCTCCCCCCTCCCTTTTATTTTTTGAGGCAGGGTCTCACTAAGTTGCCTGCCATGAGACAGATAGCAAAATGCCTTATGTGGTTGGTTACTGCCCTGGTCAGCAATCACCAACTGGCCATCACCTTGGCAGTTAGTAAACTAGTGCCCAGATGATGGGGGCAGGGCTGTGCAGGACCTGGGTAAATGCACTGCTCTCTGAGTCAGAAATATCTGAGCTCACATTCCACCATTGCCGCTTCCCTGCTGTGTGACCTCAGATGAGTTGCTTGACTTCTCTGAGCCTCTGCTTCCTCCTCTATGAGCTGCAAAAACCTGTATCTGTCTTTTAGAGTTGCCGTAAGGATTAATTGAAGCTGGCTGGCATTCAGTAGGTGTTTGATCAACAGCAGCCAGGGTGAAGGTCTATCGTTTTCCATCAGGTCCTACAAATTTAATACTACGTTTCCAGAACATGCAGTGCTTACGGGAAATAACATGGTAGGTAGCGTGTGAAAATTCTTGGATATGTGGAATTAGGAACCAAAGAAAGGAACACGTCACACTTGTGATTTTTAACACTGTTTCTGATTAGAATGAAGCTAAGTGTTTAGAATGTGAGTCAATTAAAAGATTACAGTAAATAAACAATTGTGTGGTCATACACAGGCAGGGCGAATTTTTTTTTTTTTTTTTTTTTTGGTACCAGGGATTGAACTCAGGGCACTCGACCACTGGGCCACATCCCCAGACCCTTTTTTTGTATTTTTTTTTATTAGAGACAGGGTCTCACTGAGTTGCTCAGTGCCTCTCCATGGCTGAGGCTGGCTTTGAACTCGCGATCCTCCTGCCTCAGCCTCCCAAGTGCTGGGATCACAGGCGTGTGCCACCGCGCCCAGCTAGGGTGAATTTTTTTAAGGTTGAACCTGACCTACTTAAAATCACAAAAGGTGGACATCAGAAGGGAAAGGTCCCCAGCTGGTGGCAAGTTCTGACCTCAGGTTTACACACGCCCGGGCTCCTACCTCCCTCTGAGCCTCAGTTTCCTCACGTATCAGGTGGGATAATGAAACTTAGGCAGGCGAAAGGATCGCGAGTTCAAAGCCAGCCTCAGCGACAGCAAGACGCTAAGCAATTCAGTGAGACCCTGTCTCTAACTAAAATACCAAATAGGGCTGGGGGTGTGGCTCAGTGGTCGAATGCCCCTGAGTTCAACCCCCAGTACCAAAATAAAAGAAAGAAAGGAAAAAAAAAGAATGAAAATTCCCCGAAGATTGCAAAAGCATCTTCTGACAGAGGAGGTTCATATGCTATTTCTGATGCTTGGTCTGACAGAGACACAATCTACAGAGCCACCAGCTGATGGGAACACAGCGGGGGTGCAGTTTAACATCAAGGACAGTCCCGAGTCTGACTCTGTCATTAAGGCTGGCAGCCTCGAGGGTGTTATTTAAGGTTCTCTGAGCCTCCGTTTCTTCATCTGTAGAAAGGGGTTGGCAATAACAGCACCATTTGCAATGCGACCTGAATGGCTAATTTTGCTCTAAGGAATGTCACATCAAGGAAAAGCCCAACAACTCAAAGAAAACCAAGCCAAGGACTCGACAAGACGGCGCACCAAACACCCAAGCTAAAGCCCGCAGCCTCCCACGCGAACACAGCCTCCATCTCCCTCGTGAGAGAAGTGCTGACTCAGACCATAATGAGGACGAGATTTTACCAGCAAAATCGACAGAGCCCGTCTGCCAGCTTTGGGAAGGGACCCACACGCCTTCCTGTTGACACGGTGGGCAAGGTGGATGTGACAACTTCCAGGGAGGGCACTTTACCATTTTCAAAAGTATAGAAAGCCGGGCGTGGTGGCGCACGCCTGTCACCCAGCACTTGGGAGGCTGAGGCAGGAGGATCGCCAGTTCAAAGCCAGCCTCAGCCATGGCGAGGCACTGAGCAACTCAGTGAGACCCTGTCTCTAATAAAATACAAAAAAGGGCTGGGGATGGGGCCCAGTGGTCAAGTGCCCCTGAGTTCAATCCCCAGTACCAAAAAAAAAAAAAAAAAAAAATATAGAACTATATACCCTTAAAGTTAGCAGACTGTTGGGGCTGGGGATGTGGCTTACGGGTACAGTGCTTGCCTAGCCTGCATGGAGCCCAGGATTCGATCCCCAGAGCCACAGAAACAAAGTATGAAAGACCTGCCAAGCAGGCTGCTTACTGGTGCCACACCCTAAACCCTGGAATGAATGAAAGCATGAATGAATGAATGAATGAATGAATTAATCCTACCTGACACGCCAAGAAGGACTTGCAGATGTGATGAGTTAGGAATCTCCCTATGCAGAGTGGGCCTGACGTTATGCCAGGGGTCCTGATGGAGGAGGGCAGGAGATCAGGAGGAGAGGGGATATCAGACAGAAGCAGAGTTTAGAACTGGGCCCTTTGAAGATGAAGAAGGGGCCACAGGCCAAGGGTAGAAGTGGCCCCTTGGAGCCAGGAAAGGCCAGGAAACAGATTCTATTACAGCAGAAGCGGAAGGAAGCAGATCTATTAGAATTGCTTTCAGACTTCTGACCTCCAAAACAGGGAGGGAGTAAATTTGAGTCATCTTATGCCCCTAGAGAAGTGAACACACCTTTTTCCTTGGTGGTTTGACTTCTAGGACTCCCTCCTATAGGCGAACTCAGGCAGGGACCACATGAGTGGGCACGAGTTAATTCACCGAAGCATGAATTGACTTGCACGGGACTGGAAGCAAGCTAGATGTCCATCAAGGGGGGATGCTAAGCAAACCCGGGTATCTCCATACATAATGGAAGGGAGGGAGGGAGGAGAGGAAAGGGAAGCAAAGGGGAGGAGTCAGGGAAGGGGGGAATAAACAGGTTTTCCAGATCTCCAGCCCAGCTGAGCTGGCTCACAGGTAGCAGATCCCTGGCTTCGGGTCCCCTGAGGGTGGGACAAGGGACGTTGAGAGAAGGTGATTCCTCTGAAGTTAGGTCGTGGCTGGCCTCAGCTCGGCGTTCTCCCTTTCGTTCTGAGCCACGTGGGCGTGGCTTTCCCAGCCACAGAGCGTGGACACCTGCAGGTTGGGGGTCCTGTTTGATGCACAGGGGTAGGTGGGGAGCCCCTGGGCAGGTGGGGAGCCCCTGTCGTCCAACAGGCTCACGTCGGGCCAAGACACGCGTCCTGGTGCCCGCTACCCCCAAACTAGCAAGGTGGCGCGCCTCCGATGCGCCTTCCCTCAGCATTGAACCACAGGAAGTTCTCCTACGAGGGCTGATTTGCAGCGGACACCCCGGGGAAGCTCTGAGGAGTTCCCTCATCTCCCCCCAACCCAGGCGCCCAAGGGGGAGCCCCAGTGATGCTCCCCGCTGTCAGCCACGGCCACACTCGGCTCTTTGTCTTCTGTGCAAAGCAAGTTTTTCTTTTCCTGCCGTGAGAGAAATACTCCTGCATGATGCATTACAGTCCCTCAAAGGGGGAGAAAGAGGAAGGTAAAATAAATGTATTTCCATGACTTCAAGTACAAATCCCCGCATGAGGGCCCCCCCCCCCCCCAGATCCTCCCAGCCCGGCCGGAGCTATTTTAAAACTAATGTTGTCTACGATGCCAAGCCCGGCGATTGAAAAATCCTCTGTGACAGGACAGAGATGGGTAAGAAATCAGGGCTGGGGCCGGCGGAGCACTTGATTGGGGTTATAAACATTACCGGCTGCATCAGCAGAGCGCTGAGAGTCAACCGTCAACCTTTTGGAAGAAGGGCTCGGGAGGCGGGGGCCCCCAAGGCAAGTTCAAAACCCCGTTTCACAGGGAGACTTCCCAGCTACTAAAAATACCCAGCGATCAGCCTGAAGCAGGGACAAGCAAGGGAAGCCTTTCTTCCCTCTGTCTCCTTGTCACTTGCCAGAGACAAACCAGCTCCAGGTGGGGCGGTGGGGGAGGGGGTGAACCCAGGCGATGGCAGGTGTAGCAGCTCTCGGCAGAGGCATCGCTGGGTGTCGGGGCACAGAAGCGTGTCCCTGGGGCTGAGAACACAGCCTGGACTTTAGATCAGGAAGACCTAGCTTCCTGTCCCAGGCCCGCCTTTGCGGGACCCTGCGTACACAAACGGCCGTGAGACTTGATAAGCCTTAGTTTTCCTGTCTGTGAAATGGGTCACCCAAGTGTGCGCCGGAAGCTTTAAAGATAGTATACAGCAGGTGCCTGCTGCAGCTGGGACCCTTTACCAAGGGTAGCAGTTATTACTGCTAGGACGGTCGGGTGGGAAGACAAACACAGACACGCAAAGAAAAATCAAAGAGGGAGGAAAATCGTTTGCCATCCCAGGGTTGGCTGGTTGGGACAGGGTCAGAAAAAGTCTCGGAATGGAAAGGTTCTGGCCAAGTCCTCACCCCACTCCCAGCCCACGGCTATCAACTGACCTCACTGAACCGCACGGCTCCCTCTTCCCCCGGGTAACTCAAACGGCAGGTGTGGGATAGGTGTCCAGGGGGCGCAGGACGCAGAGGCGCTGATGGCCACAGCGTGGGCGTCATCAGTTCCGTCCCTGAGGCGTGGCTGGGCACAGACCCACACGCGCATCACAGAGGTGGGACCTCGTGCGAATGTGGGAGCTGGTTAGCCGTCACCGCAAAGCTGTCCTCTCTGCTTCTGACGCTGACCTTGAACTCCAGGGGCAGACGTTGGGGAAGACAGGAGGGAGGCTTCCCTGACACTCAGTGTGGCCGCCGACCGCTGGAAGTGAGCGTCACAGTCCACGACGGAAGGACCAGGTTCCCAGCAAGACTGACCAGGTGCGAGGGCCGTCCTCGGGCCTCTGCACGTCTGACCAGCTGGCTGCCGACCCAAGGGGGTGGTCCCCGCGGCCCCTGTGCGGTCCACAACGCACCAGAGGACGTCGTGGGACTCAGGAGCGCACTCCTGGATTCTCTCATAAGGACATAGGTCAGGCCAGACGCACGAAGAGGCACACAGAGGGAGGACCACAGGGTCCCCAACCCAGGGCTTCTGCCGCAATTACAGCAGGCCACCCTCTGGGACCCACAGTGGTTCGCCACCCAGGAAGCTACCCCCAGCTCTGGTGTGGTTGGATCGGTCCCCTACCTAGGCGTCGATTGCGGGATTGGTCACGGGACTGAACTTGGTCCATAGTCCCATGCCCTCCCGAGGCCAGGCTGGCTCAGGGTTCCAACCCTCTCACTTCCGGTTAGTCCTTCTGGTGATGAGCCTGTCCCTCAGCACAACCTTCGGTGCCTGGGGAGGGGGGTGGGGGCTCATGAATACCAAGGAAGCTCCTGTCACCTGAGCAATTCCAAGGTCTCCCCCAGGAGCCCGAGGGAAAGGCCAATGAAATTCTTCATTATCCAATCCACGGAAAGTGAGGGACAGACAGCAAGGGCACGCTGGAATCCAGGGACGGACTGGAACCTGCGGCCATTTGCTCTAGACTCTGTGTTGGTGTCCCCTGTCCTCGCCCCTCCCCCCACCTCAAATTCATACCGGTTGACCATTTCTAATCCAAAAATGCTCCAAAATCAGAGAATTTTTCTTTTTCTTTTTTTGAGCACTAACAGGATGCCAAGTGGGAAATTCCACATCGTAAAACTTTGTTTTTGTGCATAAAGTTCTTAAAAACATATAAAGTTCTCTTCAAGCATGTGTATAAAGTGTAGACAAAACATAAGTAAATTTGGGGTTTAGACTTGGGTCCCATCCTTAAATCAAAATTTAAAAAGTCCCAAATCGGAAACCCTTTGGGATAAAGGATATTTTGAGGAAACCATAAACCCCAGTGAGAAGGTACCTGAGATGAGAACTCATTAGGGAGGAGATCTGTTCGTAAGGGTGGAGTCCTCGTGATGGGACTAGTGACTCTATTTATTTAATTTAATAAATTTTTTTGGTACCGGGGATTGAGCTCAGGGGCACTCGACCACTGAGCCACATCCCCAGCCCTATTTTGTATTTTATTTAGAGACAGGGTCTCACTGAGTTGCTTAGGGCTCACTGTTGCTGAGGCTGGCTTTGAACTCACGATCCTCCCGCCTCAGCCTCCTGAGTCACTGGGATTGAAGGCGTGCACCATCGCGCCCGCTAGTGACCTTATTTTTAAGGGATCTTGTTTCCTGTCTCTCTGATCTCCACCCTGTGAGGACTGAGCCATCTGCAAAGCTGGAGGAGGGTCCTCACCAGAGCCCTATCACCCCAGCACCCTGATCTCAGCCTCCAGGACTGTGAGAAGAGGATTTCTGTTGTTTAAGCCACCTTGTCTGTGGTCATTGGTGACAGTACCGTTCCTGCTGCCTCTGATAATGAGGGGTGTGGGTGTCTGGGGGAATTCACAGGGCCCCGGAGTCAGAGGAGCTGGAGGGAGTCCAGGGGAATGTGGGGAGGCTGCAGACCTGGCTCTTGCCTCAGGCCGAGGGGAGCCAGGAGGTAGACCACACATGGGGGAGCTACAAAATGGCGGCTGCCTCTCCTCCACCCTCCAAAGCCTCTACCCAGGGCACTTGAGTCAATCCTCACCAGAAACATCCAGGGCAGGGGACGTTGGGAAACGTGGGTGAGCGTAACCAAAGTGGTAAGAGCCAAGAGAGGCCCTCCTCGAAGCAGAGCCAATCTCAGTGGTGGCAGTGGAGGGCGGGGAGAGGCCACTGGTCCCCATGGAGTGAGCTAAGGCCGGGTAGGAAAGGGCGTTCTAGAACTAGCAGGGAGCCCATGACTCTGGGACGGCAGTGACTGTCCCCCTTGGCTTTTCAAGAATGCAGATACCTCGGGAAGGGATGTCATGAAGACACAAACCAGAGTCTGGGGTCTCTGGCCCGCCCCTCCTTGGAGCTTTTCCCTCCTCCTTCTCCAACACAGCCAGGCAGCCCCTGGGGCCAGGCCCGAGGGGTTGAGTCATCTTTTGGACCGTGGCAGACCCAGGAGAGCTCGAACCCCTGACTTTGCCTCTGTCCCATCTGTCAAGTTTCCTTAGATACAAAGAATGTCACCAGTACAGAGAGCTGGGGCAGCCTGGGGGTCCTCGCGCAGGCGCCCAGGAAGGAGGGGCTTTCTGCCCCCATCCCCGGCCTGCCAATCAAACCTGTGGGCCCTTCTGTCAGAGAGGAGCGGGACCCCCAACAGCCCGTTTTGCCACTTGGAATCCTGTTAATAGGGCAGAGAGAGATGGGGATGAGGTCATCCCCAGGGGTTCCCCAGGGGTTCCTTGGCAACGTGTCTGGGAATAATTAATCTCCACGAAGAAAGTGGGTGCAGAGGAAGATTCTGAATGACTGAGAAGCTACCAAGGAGCAGGCGGATGGATCCTATGGGAACTCGGTCTTCCAAAGCTTGTTTTATTTCAATAGTCCATCTCCTCGCTGGGCGAAGTATCCCTAGTTTTAGCTATTTAGGTAGAAAAAGATGGTCGGAACACCTCTAGCCTAGAGACCAGACCTCAGCGGTCCCCCCTGGTTCTTCTGTCCGTCTCCCCCAAGTCCAGGCCACCAACGAGTCCTAGGATTCTACTCTGTGTCACCTGTCAAGGCCACTTGCTGCCACTCCTCATTTCCTCCAAATGCCAGAGGCTCTGGCCTGGAGGACCACAGCGGGTCCCTGGATTGTGCTGCCCCCCCCCACGCCGCGTGGACTGCTGTCAGACTCCGGAATACCGCGGACTTTGGGCTGTGCCCTTGGAACAAAGAACTCCCATCTCCTGGAAAGTCACCTGCCCCAGGGGTTTTAGACCCCAGACTGCAAACTCCCAGGCTGTCCTGTAGGCACGTGACCCAGAGGCCAGGCCAGTGGTGAGGCTGTAGAGGGTCCCTTTCATAGCCATAGTGGTACCAGAGCTCCCCAATGCAGCAGCCGTGGCCCGGAGGCGGCCCGGTCTAGACATGAGGTTGAGTGAGCTGCCGGCATTTGGCGTTCAACCCAGTCATTGTTTTGTTTTGGTTTGTTTTTGGTTTTTTTTTTTGGGGGGGGGGGGTGGGCGGGGCTGCACTTGGAAGCTTGATTTCCAGTCTGGGTCTCTGTTTCTCCCCATCATTTTGTGAGCGACATATCCTTGAATAAATAAAATCTTCTTTCTGCTTACCTGAGCCAGAGCGGACTCTGTCCTTGACCCTGAGAGCGGACTAACAGGCCCCTTTTGCATCTGAGCGCAGGTCGGCGGTCAAAAATGATCTTCCGCAACCTGAAACCCAAGGTCATCACTGAGCCCCCTGAGAGCCTTGTTGGGGGGCTCCCCGACCGCACCCCGCTCCATGGCTCCTGCAGCCCCACGGGTCTCGCTCAAGTTGTCCCCGCTCTTGTCTCTGCCTGGAGAATTTCCCCTTGGGTCTCTGCCAGGGCTGACCCTGGATGGCAGTTTCAACGTCACCTCCTTTCCTGAACCACCCGGAAGCCCAGAAGCGTCTCCCTGATCATTATTAATAATTATTATTAAAGTAACTCTTTTGCTTTATTCCTTTAGTGTTTGTTGGCCATCTCTGTCCCTGGATTGCAGATTCTGCAAGGGCGGGGTACATACCTGTGGAATAGCCCATGGAATATTAGGTGAATGGATGATAAGAAGGGTTATCAGGGCTGGGGTTGTGGCTCAGCGGCAGAGCGCTCGCCTAGCACGTGCACGGCCCGGGGTTCTGATCCTCAGCACCACATAAACATAAATGCGTTGCATTGTATACAACTAAAGCAAATAAGTAAATTTTTTTTTTTTTTCAAAGAAGGGTTATTATCAACTGAGCACCTACACAGCTCACTAACTCCTCACAATAACTGGAGGAGGCAGGTACTGTTGTCTTTCCTACTTTAAAGATGGGGAAAATTGAGCCCAGAAAGGTTAAGCAATTTTCCCAAGGGCACACAGCTGGTAAATGAGACCATGGTTTCAAATAATTTAGCTTGAAACTCCTTGGTTTCATTTGGAGCTGTCTTATAGGAAGAAAGGGAGGCAGGAAGGACTAAAATAAAGTGGGGGTGTGAGTAAATAAGTGAGAAGAGGAATTTGTATAACTATAAATCCAGTATCTGCAGAATCAGGACAAACTCAGAGTCATGGATATTTCACTGCATGCTGAACCCCACACCCTCCTGCAAAAGAGGGTCCCCAGGGGAGGAAGTTGTAGCTTACCAATCTGAACTCCACAGCAGCACCTGGGCGGGTGGAGGGGTCCAGACCACAGCTGTGGACAGCCCTCCACGCATCCCGCGTCTCCTGCATTCAGCTAAGAACTCTCTTAGCTCCTGAACACTTCCTGGGCTGGATTCCTGACAAGACCCAATGCATTTTTCATGAACCAGTAGGAAATATCAAGACATCACGAGAGCATGTTAGGAATAGCAAGATCTCACTTGCGAGTGTCCACCAAGCAGCCGGGTAACCATGATCAGACTGGGTGAGGACCGTGGTTATATTCACCCCAGTCCAGCAAAGAGTGAGGGAAGGAAGGAAGGAAGGAAGGAAGGAAGGAAAAATACCACATGGACCCAAAGACACGTGATTTCAGTGTCTTCAAGATGAATAAAAAGTCTAACACAAACATACCGACGGTGTCATCCACAGGAGCTAGACTCCACGGGCCACTCCACTCTTTGTGTTTATATTCACTGACATTTACATTCTCTTTGTATTTTCTGTATTTTTGTTTGTATTGTTTGTTGGTAACCATGCTGCAGCCAAAAAGAATTATAATAAACCTATCCATGAGGAGCTAAAGGAAGGGGTTCAGTACCTAATGCAAGTATTCTCCAGCATTGCAATCTCACCCTTTGGTGGCATCTTAAGATTCAAAGCAACAGCTGGGGTACAGTGGCACACACCTGTCATCCCAGCAGCTCGGGAGGCTGAGGCAGGAGGATCACAAGTTCAGAGCCAGCCTCAGCAATTTAGTGAGGCCCTAAGCAACTCATCGAGACCTTGTCTCTAAATAAAATATAAAAAGGGGCTGGGGATGTGGCTCAGTGGTAAAAGCCTCTGGGTTCAATCCCTGGTACAAAAAAAAAAAAAAAAGATTCAAAGCAACAAGGGTCGGGGAGGAGGGTATTCAACTGCAAGGTTTAAATCAGAGAATGTTTCCGGATAGCATCGAGGGAAACCGAGGTCCCTGGAGACGGGGAGGTGAGCCTTGGAAGGAATCCACCGGGGGGGTTTAGGGCTGTGAAAGTGGGGCCGAAAGAATCCCGTGTCCCGGGAACTCCTTGGTCCCAGGCACATGGGGACAAGTTGGTCACCCTACCAGGGAGCGGGGGTGGGGGCCAAAGAGAGTGAACTGAAAAGGCTGTCACTGCCCTGTGGCTTTGGTCTGTCCCCTCCCTGAGCGTCCAGAAGACTTTAATAAGGTGACTGGTCCGAGAGGCCCAATCTCCCCGGTTCCCCGGAGGCCCCACTCATTTCCTGAGAGAAGACTTTATCCTTCATTTGTTTTCACAGTGGTCTCTTTAAAGTCTCAGCTGTTCCAGGGAGAGTAAATAGGTTTTAAAATTAATTATCAATTAAAGGGAGGTTAATTGGCACCAGGCTAGTCATCTATTTTGTCTGTAACTGAGGCGGCTTCCCCTCCCCCTCCCCAGAACCCAGAGATCTACGCCAGGGCCAATAAACCCCAGCAGTGGAGGCTGCTCATGTGTGACCCACAGACTAATGAAAATAATTCTCGGTATTTACGCAGCCCTTTTCCCCTGACGGAAGGTGAATTCTGTGGTCATTTAGATTTTCCAGTTCATCAGTAGGTAAGCCAGCCTTCTAGGTGGGCTGACCAAATTAACACAATGAAAAAAAAAAAAAAAAAAAAAAAAAACACGGTTTGCAAATATTGTTTATTGACATAAAGATTTTTCACCAGCCTCCACTGTACTTAGGGAAATTACCATGATGGAGTCAATCTGGGCAGTGAGGTTCCTAAGGAACAGCTCCATTAGTCACCGGGCTCGGGTTCTCCCTCGCCATTAACATCTTGTGCCTCTTCCCGTGGCCTGATTTCACTTAAGCTCCGCCTGATTTCTCCTAAGCTCCTGAGATGTGATTCTTTGCCCGCCCTTGACCGATTGTCATCCCCCCCAGGTGGGGAGAAGGCTGTGGTGTGTGTTAATAATGATCCTTAGCTGAAGTGCCGGCTGCTTCAGCTGACATCATCATTGATGAATATCTGCAGCGTCGCAAATGGAGCTCAGACCAGACAGGTGAGTGCGCGCTCGCGACCAAGACGGTTACGTAATCTGGTGCTGGGACGTGCCTGCGCGGGAAACGCAGGGGGTTATAAACAGGACAGAAGGGGACAGGACCCAGGTCTCCTCGGCATTCCATCACTGGGACCCAGACGCTTGTTAAATGCATCACGCAGGACTTGGAAGAGCCACACGTCACTTGGGTGTTCTGGGAATACCAATCGGGACATTCAGGCAGTGACTCCTAGGAGTCCGGGTAGTGGGTTCCCTGTTAGCCAAGGACACCTTTGCACACCTGTGCTCTCCCCCACCCTGCCCCTCCCACCTGTGGGGTCTGGGTGGGGGTGACAACCTATGCACGGTGCTGGCAGGTGGCCTGGGAGCCCAGGGTTCTGCATGTGGCAGACGTTGGACCTCAGAGCGCGTCACAAACGTGCTCTACGTCAGACCCCGGGGGCTCGAGTTAGCCCCTCTGCACAGAGGAAGATAGGGGCGGCTGAGTGATGGCAAAAGGGGCGGAGCTCCGTGCAGAGGTGGGAAGAAAAGCCCAGTTCATCTCCGAGTCTTTCTGCAGTGTGCAGTTTCTTTTCCTTCCTCTTCTTTCTTCCGTGCACCGTTGACATTGGGGCCAGGAACTTCTTTGAGGGGTGGTGGGGGGTGCTGTGCAGGTGCGCAGCAGCACCCCTGGTCTCTGCCTGCTCATGCGACATTGAAAACGGCTCCACACGTGCCACCTGTCCCCTGGGAGGCAAAATCCTCCTCCCCCGTTATGAACCACTGCCTTTGACCCCTAATTCACACGGAAAACTGCACAGTGGGGACATTGAATTTCTCAGCCAACCCGGGACCCTCCTGAGAGCGCAAAGTTGTACCGTGAGTATTTACACTGGGACAACAGGTGTGACCCGAGACCATCCCGGGCAAACAGGGGCATGCAGCCACAAGACACGAGCCTCTTCTGAGAAGAGACAGATGTGTCTAAAGTCTAACAAAGGGACTTCCCCATGTCACTTGCAAGCCCAGGGCTTTGCACCCCTGCAAGTGGTCACTTCTTCTGAAAAATAATTTACCAAGGGAGGGGGAGGAAATAGAGGACTAGCATTTTTATAAAATAACTGAAATACACCCATGTTTGTTGCTGCATTATTGGCAACTGCAAAAAGGCAGCTCGCCTGTAATCCCAGCAGCTCACGAGGCTGAGGCAGGAGGATCGGGAGTTCAAAGCCAGCCTCAGCAATGGAATGGCACTTAGCAACTGGGTGAGGCCCTGTCTCTAAATAAAATACAAAGTAGGGCTGGGGGTGTGGCTCAGTGGTTCAATCCCACTGAGTTCAACCCCCAGTATAAATAAATAAATAAACAAATAAATTTTAAAAATAGCAAAAGTTACCCAGTGTCCACTGATGGATAAATGGATAAATGATATGGGATCTCTCCACACGATGGAATATTATTCAGGTGTGAAGAGGAAGGGCGTCTTGACCTGTGCTACTACATGGATTAAGTTTGAAACATTGTAAATGACAGGAGTCAGTCACAAGAAGACACATACTGCAAGATTCCATTAATAAGAGGTTGAGTTCCTCTATGAACTTAATTCACATAAACAGAAAGTAGGACAGAGGATCAGGGGCTGGAAGGAGCAGGGACTTAGAGTTTCGTGGGGATAGGGTTTTGGTTTTGCAACATGAAAAGAGTTCCATGGCTTGGTGGTGGTGATAGTGGCACAATGATGTGAATATCCTTAATGCCACACTTAAAAACAGTTCAGAGGGCCGGGAGTGGTGACACACAACTGTAATCCTAGCGGCTCAGGAGGCTGAGGCAGGAGGATTGAGAGTTGGAGGCCAGCCCCCTTCAGCAACTTAGCAAGGCTCTAAGCAACTCAGCGAGGACTTTGTCTCAAAATTTAAAAATAAATAAATAAGGGGGGTGGCTGGGATGTGGCTCCAAGGTTAAGCGCCCCTGGATTCGATCCCTGGTACAAAACAAAACAGAAAAAAATTCCAAAGGTAGATTTTATGTATGTATATTTTACCACCATAAAAAATAATAAAGTTTTCAAAAGAAAGGGAGGACTGGAGCTGTGTTCAACAAGGAAAGGCTGTCACGAGGATCTCTGTCCTGTTGCTTGTTCCTGCCCCGCATAGCAGGAGGGTCGTGGGTCTGTCGCGCTGTCCTGAGAGGGACGGGTGCGTTTGTGCTGGGCTCGGGGACGCTGGTCACCACGCCCCCACCCCCGCCCATGCAGCTAACAGAGATAGCTGCATCCTCTTTGTGTCCGCATAGGGTCCCTGCGGCCGCTGGTTTGCAACGATTTTCTTGAGACACTGTTTGAAAATCCCCGATAGCCCAAGGGGCCACGGGCGTCCTCCACCACCCAGCCTCCCCACTCCGCCCAGCCCAACCCATTGACTCCTTCGAATATGACAAAACCAAGAACAGTGTGTTCCGATCTGCCACTGTGAGTTATTACAGGGAGGCTCAGCTGTCACCTCCTTAATGGGCTTTATGCAAAGCGCTCCCTCCGAGGCCGAGGCCGTGCAGTTCAGTGGCGGGGCCTGGCCTCACCGGGGCTGCGGGTGGAATCGCCGTAAATGGGGTTAATCTACAGGAGGGGGCGGACGCGGGCCGCAGGGCTCCCTTCCGCCTCCGCAGGCGCCAGGCCGAGCGAGCGGGCCTCGGTCGATGATCAGGAGATGCGCTCAAACCACCTCCAGGGGCGAAGCGCTGTGGGTCAGGAAGTGGGCAGGCACGGAGGACAGGATCAATTAGCAGGGAGCAAAGGCATCAAGCTTTCCAGATCGCCTTGGCACTTTTAGCTACCCTTGGGAAGGAGGGACGCGTGAACTGGGCAGCTGAAGATTCTAAATGGAGAGCCCTGTGCGCGCGCACGTGTGTGCATGTGTAGTGTGTGTGTGCGCGTGTGTGTGTGTGTGTGTGTGTGTGTGTGAAGATTTCAGGCATGAGCCTCTGTCTCAAACAGCTGAAGGTCAGGGCCGGTGAATCTGGTAACAAATGTTGGCCAAATATTGGCCTAGCTTGAGTCTAAGCAAAGTCAAAACCATTTCGTCTTCCACCCTTGGGAAAATGTTTTCCAGGAGCTGAACTATTTTTCGGACTCAAAACCTGTTCATCTAGTTTGGAGTTAAATGTGGGAAAGTCCTGGAGTTGAGCATGTTTCTGTAAATATTCGTTAATTCAATTAAAATGGCCTAACCCTGGGCAGGGCACTGTCAGCTCTGCAGATACAGCAGATACAGAGATGACGGCACTGTGAAATGACACGTGTTGGGGTAAAATGCCCGCGGTCTTACCCAGTTTAGGAACAGGGAGTCGCCAAGGCCCACTGCGGGAGCCATGGGCGTAACTTTCCCCAGATGAGGGGAATGCTCTTTTTGTTTGATGTTACCTCTGCTAACTAGTCTCCCACAGCGAAGGTAAACACGAAGGGCCTAGGGGAGTTTCACAAATATTTGTTCTCTGGTTAATATTAATGTATGTTCATGTTGACTTGGGTTTTCAAGTCTGCTCTGAGTCGGGACCGACCCGCCAGCCCCTAAGTCACCGAAAAGGCGATCAGGGACAGGGAGAGGACAGGTTTAGCTTCTTCATCACTAGTCCCAGAGCCCTTTGGGGGCATTCCTGATGATTCTTACTTCTGGATTTTCTCTTGATTGCTAAAATTAAGTCACACCCAATAAGAAGGCGGGAGAGAAGTTAGCAGTCACCAAGCACTCTTACAGAAGGACTTGAAAGTCCTTGTCCCATTTCATGACCTTGCTGGATCCTCACTCCGGCTCCCAGAGCATCAGGACTCCGGTCTTACAGAGGAGAAAACAGGTGAAGAAATGAAGTGGCCCTCCCAGGGTCAAGAGGTTTGAGCTGGCATAATTACACAAATAAATGATAATGTTCCATCTACATTCAACTATTGGTGTACTCAATTACAGCACAAATTAAGTAGATCAGTGAAAAGGGCAGAGAACCCGGGTGCTATGTAGGAAATAGGAGGAACTGTGAAGTCAGACTGTAAGGGATCCAGATGCCCTCTGGCATTTATAAGCTGTGTGGCCTCAGGCAAACTTAACCTCTCTGATTTTTCCTGTCTTCCTTTAGAAACTGAAGGTATTGACACTTACATCAATCATGTTATAATGAAGTTTAAACAGAATGATAGACCCAAAGCATCAAAACTATTTCTCCTCTCCATTCACTAGAAATAAAATTGTTACTGAGGTGAGCCAGGTGTGGTGGCACATGCCTATAATCCCAGTTATTAGGAGGCTGAGGCAAGAGGATGGAGAGTTCACAGCAGGCCTCAGCAATTTGGCAAGGCACTTAGCAACTCAGTGAGACCCTGTCTCTAAATAAAATACAAGAAAGGGCTGGGGATGTGACTCAGTGGTTAAGTGCCCCTGGGTTCAATCCATGGTACCAAAAAAAAAAAAAAAAAAAATTGTTACTGAGGTGTCCAAGGTTGCTTCAAAGACCTCAAATTGAGAATATTAATCATCTATAAATAGGAAACATTGAAGATGCAAAAAAAAATGACTCTCTGTATTTATATGTGTATCAATGATCCAAATATATATTGTGTCCCAAATGGGGAGATGTGTCTCTTTGTTGACTGGTGTCACAAACATGCCAACTGACATGAGCCTATTTTCTCAAGCCAAAGAATCAATTTGACAAAAAAAATCCTTCCCAAAGTGTGCTCCTTTGGCTCTGACCTCATAAGTATTTCCTTAACAGGAAACTGGGCATCCAGGCTCTGGGTAAACTTGGAAATCACAGCAGACTATCTCCCTCGGGGAGATTAATAACAAGCCGTATTGGCTAACCTGTTTGACCATAGCATCTTTTCCACCTGTCACTCATCTTATGAAACTGGTGTCCCAGGGAAACACACTGGGAAGTGCCACTTTGGGACCAGTCAAAAACCTACTCCATTTTGACAGCATCAAAGAAAGAAATCTCTAGCTCCTTCTGACCTGACCTTGACAATGGGAACACTCTCCTCTCCGCTTTCTCTTCCAAAGTCACTTTACCTCTCACATATGTTCACACTTTAGTTTCTTCTACTTAACATAACAAGGGACAATTTATTCCTGTTTCAGAATGTGAGAGCTAGACTAGTTGACAGGAGTCGGAAATGACACGGCGGAGAACAAAGCGTCTCTTGAAGCCAAGGTCCGCCGTGAGGAGCAGGACCGTGCTTGCCTCAAAATGGGCAGAGACTAATTTTCTCTGCTTAAAATTCCTTAAAAAGCTCAAGTGTCCCGACTTGCAACATCAAAGAGAATTTTCTTGGGCACATCAGAGGGATCGTCTTTTCAAAGGAGCCACAGAATCATGAGAGGGAAAAAAGTGTGCAATTTATCACTCTGTCGAGGTTCAACAGGGTCCTGATCAACACGCTAAGAACCCCTGAAGCCAACAGGAGCATCAACTCAGCAACCAACAACAAGAGGCAGGATAGATGATACTGGTGGATTTGCAGGACATTGTCATACTTTAAACAGTTGCTACCCAACACCAGCCTTCAGGCTGGAAGTCCTCAGACAGTTTTGCATTAAGACATTTCGAAGGGCTGGGGATGTGGCTCATTGGTAGAGGGCTTGCCTCGTGTGCATGAGGCCCTGGGTTTGATCCCCAGCACGGCCAAAAGAGAAACAAACATGAGCATTAATTTTAAAAATGTCTAACTGGGAGCGGTGACATGTGCCTGTAATCCCAACAGCTCAGGAGGCTGAAGCAGGAGGATCACAAGTTCAAGATGAGCCTCAGCAATTTAGCGAGACCCTAAATAACTCTATGAGACTCTGTCTCCAAATGAAAACCAAAAAGGGCTGGGGATGTATGTAGTCCAGTGGTAGAGCACCCCTCGGGCGAAAATATCCAGTACTAAATTTAAAAAATATATATTTTTGAAGCAATTGCTAGCAAAGACCTATTTTAATGTTTCTGTCAAAGGCCTCACCAGAAACAAAGTTCTCAGCTGTACAGCAAGATTCCCAGGTGCTGCTTACACTCACCTTTCCCCGTTACCTGCTCACTAATCTAGGTATTTCTGTGATGGGATTCGGCAGGTGTTACTAAGGTCTCAGGTGAGTTGACTTTAAATTACAGAGATGATCTGGTCAGGACTGACCTAGTCACAGAGCACTTCAAAACTCATAAGAAAAGTCAGCTTCAAAACACAAGAAGGGCTGGGCGCGGTGGCGCACGCCTGTCATCCCAGCACTTGGGAGGCTGAGGCAGGAGGATCGCGAGTTCAAAGCCAGCCTCAGCCATGGCGAGGCACTTAGCAACTCAGGGAGACCCTGTCTCTAATGAAATACAAAAAAGGGCTGGGGATGTGGCCCAGTGGTCGAGTGCCCCTGAGTTCAATCCCTGGTACCAAAACAACAACAACAACAACAACACACACACACACACACACACACACACACACAAGAAGGGTTCCACCTGCCATTGCCAACTGGAGGGGGGACATGAGGCAAAGAATGTGGGCGGCCTTCCAGAGCTGAGCAGCCCCCTCCCCAACAGCCAGCAAAGAAGCAGTGTCTCAGTTCCGTGGAATCTCCCCCAGATCTCCCAGAGGAGAGCTCAGCTTGGACGCCACCTTGATTTCAACCCAATGCCACACACTGAGACCCCGGCTGGCCCTCCGACCTACAGTGCTGTGAACTAATAGAGGTTTGAAGCCACAAAGATTGTGATCATTTGTTAGATGGTAGAAGAAAATGAGTACCGGCTGACTGTTCCTTATATGAGATGCTTGGATCAGAAGTATTTTGGATTTTGGAATATTTGCACGTACATAATGAGATATATCGAGGACGGGACCCAAGCCTAAACACAAAACCTGTTTATGTTTCGTACCTACCTTGTATACCTAGCCTGAAGGTTAATGGAATATAATATCTTCACTGGACCTGGGTTTTGACGGCAACCCATCCCGTGAAGTCAGGTGTAGACGTTTCTTCTTGTGACGTCACGTCGGTACTCAAAGGGTTTGGGGGCTTTGGAGCATTTCAGATTTTCAGATTAGGGAAACACCAACTTAGGCACAGTGTGGGGAATGCAGGATGAAGTTTAAGTATCAATAGGATTGGGTCTGGGGGTGTAGCTCAGGGCAGAGCATTTGCCTAGCACACATCCCGCCCTGGTTCCACCCCCAGCATGGGGGGTGGTGTGGGGGCAGGTGGGTGGTCGGGGGAGAAAGAAAGAAAAGAATCAATTGCAGGAGGCGCAGGGGGAAGTGCTGCTAGTGCCCCCTGTTGCATTTGTAGGTTCAGTATCTCAGCAGACAACTTCCCCTAAGTCCGCCAGAATTAAAATAAAATAAAACTGAAATGAAGGAAAAGTAAGTCAAACCACATTGAGTTATCACATCACTCCACACCCACTCGGATGGCAATTTTTTTTTTTTTTTAAGGCAAAAGGACAATAAGGACTGTTGGTGAGGGTGTGGGACAATGAGAGCCATCACCTGTTGCTGGTGGGCATGTAAAATAGAGCCTCCTGTTTGGAAAACACTCTAGCAGGACCTTTGAAGTTCAAGCACAGAGTTCCTCAATGACCCAGTAATTCCACTCCTAGGTCTAGACCCAAGACAACTGGAAACCCGTCCGGGAAAACACCAAGATTCACAGCAGCATTGTTTGCAATAGCCAGAATAGAAAAGCAACCCACACATCTGTCAAGAGATGAGTGAGTAAATAAAAAATGTGGCATATTATGATTATTTGGCCATCAGCAGGAATAACGCTCTAATACAGGTTCCAACATGGAAGAACCTTAAAAACATGCTGGCAAAATATGCCAGTCATCGAGGGTCCTGTGTTGTGCGAACACATTTAAATGAAATACCTACCACAGGCAAATTCATAGGCAGAGAGTAGACTGGAGGTTGCTGGGAAGGGAAAACTGAGACAAACTGCAGACCAGGAGGGGAGGGGGTTCCTTTGGGGGGGTGGGAATGTTCCAGAATTAGACAGAGGTGTGAGTTGCACAACAAAGAGAGCACTGATGTGTACACCTTAAAGGGGTGAACTGAATGTCGTGCAAATTGTATTTCAGCAAAAATTTTAAAAAATAAGATAAAAGCAGAAGTGGTAGAGAGCCCATGGATGGAGGGGTTTTTAGTTGAAATTCCTTTTGCTTTTTAAATGTATCTATTCTCTGTATTGGAGTCCACTCCTTTGCCTCCAGTTTTTTATTGTGAAAGGTTTCAAACACATAGCAAAGTTGACAGAATGGATCCCTGAGCTCCCTCCTTACACAATCAACAATTGTTACATTTTACCGTGTTTGCTTGGACACCCTCACTTTCTGTCTACACATGCACACACGCACAAGGCTTGCTTTCCTTCACCCAATCATGAGTGCTCACCTTGCCCACACTGTGTTTGTGGAGGGTAATAACTTCTTTTGCATTCTCCAAATTGTCTAACAATAAACACAGCAATAAACTGGAGAACGAAGGTCTTGCAATGAATGCCTCTCTCTACAGAAAGGAGACTGGCTAGCGCAGCAGTCTTCAAACACATGGTAAGCCGAACCCTTCCCTTGATTGGCATCTTATTCAAATGAGCTCTGGTTACCTAGAAAACTAACATTTGTGGAGAATTCGATGCAGAGAATTTGGTGCACAGCAAGCCATCAGTAGCTGGTATTGTTGTGTTGCAAATACACCAGGCAGTTACAAAAATAGTAAACGAGCAGCTTCAGCTTGGGTACAAACAGCAGGTGAAAAAGCCTTTTGAATTAAGTCAGTTAATTAATGCAGTGAAATTTATGTTCCAGGCTTATCAACCAGCCCGGAGGTGATGGATAGAATTCATTGACTGGTAGTGACTGCCTGGAGTGCTGGGTCGCTGTGATTGATTAGTGATGTCTGCCGAGTTGCAGGCCGCACTGTGTTCTAAGTGGATGTGTTTTCTGCAATCTCATCTAGCTTTATAAATAGGGCATGTATGCAGAGTAGAGGCCTGCCCAGTTAAAATCAATTTTGATAAAGACGTCTAGGGTCCTCCTAAGTGTTCTTCCACAATGCCTGCCTTTTTCTTCCTTTCTTCATTTTCCTGCTTACCTATGCAAATCTCTCAGGCGCTCTGTTCTCCCACCAAGGTGACGGACACTGCAGAAAGTTAACAGACCCAAACTGCACCTGGCACGACTGCTATCAACCTAACATACTGGTTATGAATGGCCAGGATGGGGAGGAGATGAGCATCATAAAGAATAGAACTGGTTCCATGTGAATGTTTTGGAGGGTTGGGGCTGTAGCTCAGTGGCAGGGTGCTTGCCTAGCATGCATGAGGCACTGGGTTCGATCCTCAGCACCACATAAAAATAAACAAATAAAATAAAGGCATGCTGCCCATCTACAACTACAAATAAATAAAAAAATAAAATAATAGAATTCACCTTCCTTCCCCCTTCCATCTTGAAATAATTCAGCATTTCTTGCTCTCTTTCTGTGGGACGTGGCTTCCAGGTGTGATTCCTCAAACAGGGAACATTTTTAAATACATCTACATCAGAATCTCACTATCTTAAGGGAAGCCCCAGCCCTTGACGCCGCTGATGATTTCTAGAAATATTTTGGCATTGTATTCGTGATGCTCAGCCACATCATCTCTTTCCTCTAAGACTTTCTGATGAACCCACTCTAGATTAAAATAACCCTCTTCCTCTATAGAACACGTAATCGTTTTCAAGGGATTATCATAAAAATTGTCTGATTTCATCTGATTGAGGTCAGGAGGGTACGATTCTCATTTTACAGGTGGAAATACTGAAGGGTGGGAGAAACTAAGTGAATTCCTTAAAGTTGCACTGGATGGGGTAGCTGGCCAGTATTCCTCCCAGGAATATTCCTCAGGGGATTTGGAGAGAGTCTGAGCCACTTAGCAGCTGCCTGAGAAGTACAGGTTAGTTAGAAAGTATCTCTGGCTCTCAATTTCCTCATCTGTGAAATAGCAAAACAAAGAGTAGGGAAGTAAAGGTGTATAAAAGTACTTGCTCCCTTGGGGTAGGCTGAAAAATAGCCCTTTAAAGATATATGTGTTTCTTTTTTTTTTTTTTTTTTTTTGGTACCGGGGATTGAACTCAGGGGCACTCGACCACTGGGCCACATCCCCTGCCCTTTTTTGTATTTTATTTAGAGACAGGGTCTCACTGAGTTGCTAAGCACCTCACCATTGCTGAGGCTGGCTTTGAACTCGCAATCCTCCTGCCTCAGCCTCCCAAGTGCTGGGATTACAGGCGTGCGCCACCGCGCCCGGCTATATGTGTTTCTTAAATGCAGGATCCTGTGAGTATTGCCTTCAATGACGTGAGAAATGATTAATCTGAGGATCTTGAGTTGGGAGGATCATACTGGATTACCCAGGCACGTCCTAAGTGCAACTTGTATCTTTACAGGAGAGAATCAGAAGCAGATTTGATGCACGCACAGTGGGAAGAAGTGTGTGTAAGATGGAGGCAGAGACAGGAATGATGCAAGCACAAAACAAGGAACCCAGCTGTCCCCAGAAGCCAGGGGCGAATGTGCAATGCCTCACTCATCCCCAGAAACACAAGGAACAGATTCTCCAGAGCCCTAGGAGGGAGAGAGGTCCAGCAAGCACCTTGCTTTGAGGCCAGTGAAACTGACCTTAGACTTCTGACCTCCAGAGCAAGTTTTTGTTTTTGAAGCCACCAGGTTTGTGGTGATTTCTTACAGCAGCCATAGGAAATGAATGCACCCACTGGCTAAGTACCTAATAAATTGTTACTGTTAATGTCCACATCATCAAATAGGCCAGAGGTAGGGCAAATTCTGTCCCGCAGGGCAAATCCTGCTCACCACCCATGTTGTCAATAAAGTTTTATTGGAACACAGCCATGTCCATTCATTGACATATTGTCTGTGGTTGTTTTCACACTATGGTAGCAGAGTTCAGTAGTCAAGATTATATAGTCCAAGATTATATAGTCCAAGATTATATAGCCAAGATTATATAGTCCACAAATCTTACATGTTTAGTATCTTGCTCTCAACACAAGAAGTTTTCTGTCTCTTGTAATTAGATGCATCTAATGGAGAATGTAAATTTTTTATTTATTTATTTATTTGGTACCAGGGATTGAACTCAGGGGCACTCGACCACTGGGCCACATCCCCAGCCCTTTTTTTGCATTTTATTAGAGACAGGGTCTCACTTTGCTAAGTGCCTCGCCATTGCTGAGGCTGGCTTTGAACTCGCGATCCTCCTGCCTCAGCCTCCCTAGTGCTGGGATTTCAGGCGTGCGCCACCGCGCCCGGCTTGTAAATTTTTTTTTGTTTCTTTGTATACAACTTTGCGGAGCGGTAGGTAGCCAGTCTCCGCCCTGGGGAACCACACCTCCTGGTAGGTGCCCACACTCTGGCATGCACCTCTTGTTTGTGGATTTGGGCTGGGCCAGAGTAACCAATAGAATAGGGCAGGTGTGATACTGCCTGACTTCTAAGCTAGTTCCTGAGAAGCCTGGCTCTCTCGGATACTGGCTCTGAGAGAGCTCTCTCACCACATGAGAGGCCAGCTTCCCTGAGACCGCCATGCCGTGGGGGAGTCCACATAAGCCAAGAGAAGAGACCCCATGGAGGGGGAGGCCAGCCACCTCCAGCTGGGACAGCCATCTGAACCAAGGCAGCAGACAGGTGAGAGCGGGAGTCTCAGGAGCCATCAGGTGACTCCAGCTCGGGCTGCCACCCAGGAATTGCTGCAATGCCACAGAGGTTCCAAGCGAGGCCTCCTAGCTTCCAGTCAACCCACAGAATTTGCCAGAAATTCTATAAGAATAGATTTGTTTCAGCCACTAATTTGGGGGACAGACTGTTACCCAGCAATAAATAATAATGAGTCAATAATAATAATAATAAGTAGTAAATCACCTGTGGTTTATTAGAGATAGTTCAAGGATACAAGTTATGCCATTAGTTGTTCAATTAGCATATGAAAACGCTAATAAATATTGCCAGGAAGCCATCAGGCCATGGAGAAATAAAAAGGATCTTTCCATATATATACAACTATGTAAAGATATAAATGATGCCTTTGTCACAGGGAATATGATTGCAGCAGCTGTTAGAGATGCTGCCCCTCAGAATTTCACAAGGACTCAACCTAGACACTATAATCAATCAGGATATTCCAGGAAAAAATTATCATAGTCAATCAGGCTATTCTAGGCAAAATCCCAAAAGAGAAATAAGACCAAATTCATACCGTGCTCCAGTTGCTGCCCCAGGTGTAAAAAGGGAAATCATTGGGCCAATAAATGCCATTCAAAATTTGACAATCCATGGAAATCCTTTGTTCAGGAATTCAAAAAACGGGGCACGGGGCCCAATGCCCCGGGGCCCACAAATGTACGAGGCATTGGAAGAGGAGTATCCTCAAGCATCCATTCAGATGCTTCCCCGACACAACCCCTATTACCCATCCACTCCCTCACCAGAGGAACAGGAAGAAATGCAGGATTAGACCTCTGTTCCACCGCCCCGAAATAGTGTTAACACCTGAAATGGGGGTTCAACTGATTCCCACAGGAGTCAGGGGACCTCTTCCCTCAGGGACTGTAGGACTTATTATCGGGCGAAGTCCTCAAAGCTTATTAGGTTTGCAAGTGACCCCAGGTGTAATAAGCTCAGACTACAAAGGGGAAATAAAAATAATGCTTAGCTCACCCCAAAGTATAAGTTCTGTTAATCAAGGAGATAAAATTGCTCAGCTGCTTCTCCTTCCAAATTTTACATAATTCATTTAAAATGAGTATGCCTCAAAAAGGGAACAATACAAGATTTTGTTCCACTGATTTGAGTCCCATGGCTTGCTGGGTTCGAGACTGTACTAGGAGGCCTATGTGTAAAATAAGAATCCAAGGAATAGAAATGGAGGGACTTATAGATACTGGAGCTGATTCCTCCATCATTAATTTACGACAATGGCCCAAACAGTTCCTTCTAGTACCTGATCCCCACAGGGAATGGCTAATAGCCCCACCATATGCAAATATATGTGGACAAGGCTATCCAACCCATTAAAAATAACTATCCAAACCTCATGTGTCTACAATGATATTTTACAAAAAAAAATACACAAACTAGATCTCCCATACAATAAATAAAGAACATTTAACCACCCTCAATGATTTCCAAAAACTGCTGGGTGACATTAATTGGCTTCGCCCTACACTAAACCTCACTACTGGCCAATTTAAAACCTTTATTTGATATCCTTCGAGGGGACCCTGATCCATCCTCACCGCGAACACTGACTCCAGATGCTAGGAAAGCTTTAAAGTTAGTAGAAAAAGCCATTGAAGGAGCTCATTGTGACAGATTTGATTTAACTCAACCGCTGATGTTGATTATTATTTCTTCACAATATACACCCACAGGAGTATTTTGGCAACAAGGGCCTTTATTATGGATACATTTGCCTGTCTCTCCTAAAAGCATAATTGAGTCTTATACCTCCATGGTGGCTAAACTTATTCTTCAAGGACTTAAAACTTCTACTAAAATATTTGGCATTCACCCTGCTACTATTATTACTCCCTATTCATCGTCACAGATTGAATATTTATGCTTCAACGATAATGACTGGGCTATAGCTAGATGCTCTACCTCTGCAAATTTTGATAATCACCTTCCTAAGTCTCCTATATTATCTTTTTGTATTAATCATCCTATTATATTTCCACAGGTAATAAAAAATCAACCTATTCCTAAGGCATTTAATGTATTTACAGATGGGTCCTCAAATGGTACTGCTGCAATAGTCACTACAAAAGAAAATATGACTTACATAACTGCAAAAATTTTAGAGACCAGCCCATAAACATTTTTTCAGATAGCCACTATATTGTACAAGCCTCATACTCCAGCTTTTAAATTGTTTTATCAAATACAAAAACTTTTGTGGGCAAGAAAAGAACCTCTATTCGTAGGCCATATTAGAGCACATACTAATTTGCCTGGCCCCCTCCATGAAGGTAATCAAAAGGCTGATGAACTTACAAAAACAATATTTATACTTTCAGCACTACAACAAGCTACTTTATTTCATTCCCAGTTTCACGTCAACAGCACCACCTTGCAAAAACGTAGGTTTAAAATCACAAAAGAGCAAGCCAGAACAATTGTAAAAGATTGTAAATCACAAATGACACCAAAATATTTTCAAAATGATCAAGATGTCATATCCTTCAAAATGAAGAAATAAAGAGTATTCAATTTAGGTAAATTAATTCCCTTTTTTTTTTTTTTTTTCCCTTTAAAGAAAGAAAAAAGAAGATGCCGGTAGCGGGCCATGGTTATCTAGATATAAAAAAGACGGTTGCTGCTACAGGCCTGTAATCCCAGCACTTGGGAGGTGAGGCAGGCACAGTCGCACGGGACAGTCTCATGTGGCCGACATATCAACCTAGGACAGCCTTGATTATCCGCGAGTTCAAACTTGCCAGCCTCAGCCATGGCGTTCGGCACTTAGCAACTCAGAGAGACCCCTACACAACGCACAGTCTCTAATTTTGAATGAAGACAAAAAAGGCTGGGGGAATGTTGGGAGGCTGAGGCCAGCGAGTTTCAAAGGTTGGCGAGTTAGCAACCCCCTGAGTTCAGTTCAGTCCCCAGTACCAAAAAGAGAGAGAGAGATGAAAATGAATGTTCTTGTGGGTGTCATGCGCTTTACTTAGATTCTTCTGAGACCTTTCTTGGTGCCTGAGCCAGGCATAAAAGGCACAATCTAGGCAGAGACAAATTCTCTGAGGCACTAACAGAAGGAGGTGCCGGGAGAACAGAGAGAAGGTGCCAGTTGGTTATGGAGTAGGGGCATGAAATAGGGGGCACCGTTGTAAGAAAATGCAGAATGAATTTGGAGAACGCTGGTTACCCTGGTCTCTGGCTGAGATAGGGGCGGGGTCCTGTCTCCTTCCTCACCTCCCCCACCAGCACACAGGCACGCACACACACGTGCACACACATACCACATGCACCCTGCACAAGCCCCTTATACCCACGTGTGCACACATAACACAAACACACCCAAGTGCACACACACTGTACATTCATTTGCCAATAACATGGTGCACCCCACCAGATGCAAGGTACTCAGAGGAAAACTGAGAGCAGGCTGCCCCCCAGGAGCTCCCTAGAAATCCATCGCTGGCCGGGCGCGGTGGCGCATGCTTGTGATCCCAGCACTTGGGAGGCTGAGGCAGGAGGATCGCGAGTTCAAAGCCAGCCTCAGCAATGGTGAGGCACTTAGCAACTCAGGGAGACCCTGTCTCTAATAAAATACAAAAAAGGGCTGGGGATGTGGCCCAGGGGTCAAGTGCCCGAGTTCAATCCCTGGTACCAAAAAAAAAGAAAGAAAGAAAGAAATCCATCGCTGGCCTCTCCCCAGTAGAGGCCAGGAGCACCCCCGACCCCACGTTGTGACAACCAAAAAAGTCTCCAGACATTGCCCAGTGTCCCCTGGAGGTCAGAATTGCCTCTGGTTAAGAGAGACTGCTGTAAGCTTCAGTCCCTGGTCTACAAAACAAGGCTGGTGCGGTGCCTCTTCCTCAGGTCGCTGGGAAAGCTGAGTGAGGCGGGACCGGCTGGGCGTCTGGAGCCGTTTCCAGCACGCTCTGACCGTGGTGACCGTGCGCTGTCACTATAGTTGGACAGGCCACTGTCTCCAAGGAAGGCTCAGACTTTACATCAAAACCTCCACCCGTGTCCTCGGGCTGCTGTACCCGGTCATCACGAGGGGAGGGGCCTACGGCCACTCGGTGTGTTCTCCCACCGTCTGGAGGGCAGGAGTGTGGAGCGTCCCCCTGGAAGCTCTGGGTGGGGGCGGGGGTCGTTTCCTCCCCTTCTCCAGCACCTAGAGGCCAGCCCTAGGGTTGTGCTCCTGCGTGCTCTGAATTTAGCTTTTATCATCCCATCTCCCCTCTCTGGCCCTCCCACCTCCCTCCTAGGAGGACACCCTCCCCATCTCAAGACCTTTAACTTAATCACGTTGGCAAAGTCCCTTTTGCCACACAGAGCAGTGTATTCATAGGTCCCTGGGATTAGGACGTGACATCTCTGCCAGGTCATCATCTCCCTACCGGAGACCCTTAATACCCTGCCTCCTCCACCAGAGGGAAGAGATGTCCTCTAAACGGACTGCTTGATTTACTTATTTTTAATTAAACAAAGCAGAAAAAAAAAAAAAAAAAAAATGAATGCCTGCATTGAAATATGACTTTTTTTTTTCTTTCTGGTACCAGGGATTGAACTCAGGGGCACTGGACCACTGGGACACATCCCCAGTCCTTTTTCATATTTTATTAGAGACAGGGTCTCACTGAGTTGCTAAGTGCCTCCCCATGGCTGAGGCTGGCTTTGAACTCGCGATCCTCCTGCCTCAGCCTCCCAAATGGAAATACGACATTTTAGATGTGGTAGATATTTTGAGTGTTCTGAATCCTGTTAAATGAGGACATTTGGCATTAGCAGGAAGATTGCTTACCCCATATCGGCAACGGTGTGGGGGAAAAGGGGGCTCCGGGGTGATGCTCTTCACTTTCTTGAAGATGTGGGGGGGGTGTCTAAGAAAGGTCACCCAGCTCCGTTGCTGCTGCCGTTTGTCATATAATCAGGGGGAACACACACTCCAATAATGTGCCCAACTCCATCGAGCTCTCATGACGTCATTGTTTCTGTTGATAGAAAAATGAACCCTGAAGACTTGCCCAGGGGGCTGCCGTGCAGGCTCATCCCTCTCTGCATCTTCTTGCTTTTCTTCGAAAGCGCATCTTCGCCTGGTGGTCCCAGTTTCCTATATGTTTCCGCCTCCCCTCTGCCCTACCTGGGTCTCTTCTCTCCTCTGTCTTGCCCCTTTGCTTAAATGGGGTGTATCTCCCTGGCACCCATGGGGGAGTTTAATCCCCATTATGAGGTATTAAGAGGGTGGGAACTAGCTGGGCGCGGGTGGCGCACACCTGTAATCCCAGTGGCTCAGGAGGCTGAGGCAGGAGGATCACGAGTTCAAAGCCAGCCTCAGCGATGGCGAGGCACTTAGCAACTCAGTGAGACCCTGTCTCTAAGTAAAATACAAAATAGGGCTGGGGATGTGGCCCAGTGGTCGAGTGACCCTGAGTTCAATCCCTGGCACCAAAAAAAAAAAAAAAAAAAAAAAAAAGGGGTGGGAGATTAAATCCACTGTGGAGTTTAGAAGTGACTAGGATTGGATGGGTCCTTCCGGTGGGTTGCTGGTAGCTTTAGAAGAAGAAGGAGAGAGACCAAAAGGCAAATAGATTTCTTTCTTTTCCTTTTTTTTTTTTTTAACTGCTTGGTCTATGGTCTAACTGCCCACAAGCACACACATCCCTGCCTTGTGCCAAAAGATGCCTTGTGCTATCTTAGCACTGTGCCAGCAGGAAGGTCATGGCCCCCCAGTCTGAGACGAGAACCATGAGCCAAAATAAACCTCTTTTCATTATAACTCACCCAGTCTGTGGTATTGTTATGAGCAACAGAAAACAGACCAATACACTCTCAAACTCCGCCTCGACAAACCTCCCTGTTGACAGATGCTCAAAGCCCACGTCCAAGGCAGGGGTGGGGAGGGAGGGGCGCCTAATGCTCCGAGTGCTCAAGATTCAGTCCAAGAAAGCAGAGAACGGGATGCACAGGCAGGGGAGGGCATGGGGGTGAGAAAGGGCAGCGTCCGGCAACAGGTGTGGGGTTCCTTGGGTCATAATCGCACAACTTCACAAATATACTAAAAACCACTGAGCTGGATACTTTAAATGGCTAAATTATATGGCATGTGAATAATATCTCAATAAAACTTTTCTTTAAAAAATAGGCTCAATGTAATAGGCTCAAGAAACAAGACTGGGTCTGGTTTCCTTAGGAAAAATACCTGCTTTCATGCTATTTCTATTCTTGGTAACCCAAAAGGCCCTACAGGTATTTAACATAAATAACTTCTAGTAAATGAATAAGCAAGGCAAATAATAATTGTATCAAATTTCATGCCCTCCCCCCCCCCCTAGAAATTGAACCCAGCCTCTTTGCTCACTGGGGTCTTTTTTATCAGAAGTGAGCTGTTTTGTGTTCCAGACCTGAGGCGGGTCCCTCTCTTAGGGGCTGTGTCCCCACTACAGGAGACAGGCGGATTAACAGACTGGGGCATAGTGACGCATCAGAGCTACAACAGAGACAAAGCAGGAAGACCTTTGGAAATACGGTGGGAGCCAGCAGACCTGGAATATGTCGCCCCACCTGCCAAAGCCAAAGAATAAACTGTCCCGGGTACCTCAAGCGACCTTGCCTCACCCCACCGTGCTCCCTACGGGGTCGCTAGAGCTGGGCCCTGGGCCCTCCCTTGTCCCCTGTCTACCTGTGCCAACCTTGCTGTTCTCTTTAAGCCAAATCGGCAATGGGTTGAGAAGAGGCACTAGGGAAGCCACCCGGCCAAGCTGACGCTTCATCCCAATCTTCAAGGACAAGTAAGAGGTATCCAGGTGCTACGGTGGACCCTGTCCCCCCAAAGACCACGTGCTGGAAACTTTACCCCTCAATTTATGTGCCTATGGTATTTGGAGAGGGGGCTGTTGGGTGGTAATTAAGACTAGATGAGATCATGAGAATGGGGCCCCAATGATGGCATTAAAGGCTTAATTAGAAGAAGAAGAGACCTGAGCTGACACAGTCTCCCCAGCTCTCTAAATAGGGTGATCCGAAAGAAGCTCTTTACCAGACACCAGCCCCTTGTTATGGGACTTCCTGGCCTCCAGAACTGTGGGAAATAGATTTCTTTCTTTTCCTTTTTTTTTTTTTTAACTGCTTGGTCTATGGTATTGTGTTATAGCAGCAGAAAACAGACCAGGACACAAGTGAAGAAGGGTTAAATAAAATATTCCAAGCCAGGGCTCACCTGCACAAAGACACGAGCTGGAGCATTCATTTGTTGAATTCCAGGAACTGTGGGTTGTGCTGAGTGGCAAGGCCATAGGACATGTATGCATCAGGTGACATACAAAGAAGGAGCCTCACAATGAGCAACATGCTAAGGAGTTAGGACATTATGCTGAAAACCACAGACTTTAAGAGCTTTTAAGAAGCCAAGTATAGTGGTGCATGATAGTAATCATAGCTACTCACTCAGGAGGTTGAGGCAGGAGGATTGCATGTTCAAGGCCAGCCTGGGCAAGTTAGCAAGACCCTGTCTCAAAAAATAAAAAGGGCTAGGGTTGTAGCTCAGTAGTAGAGCACCCCTGGGTTTAATCTCCATTACTGAAAAAAAAAAAAAAAGAAGAAGAAAGAAAGAAAAGAAAAAATGTTTATGAAAGACAGATGTTCATAGTAGCAATATTCTCAATAACCAAAAGGCAGAAACAACCCAAATGTCCACCAACAGATGAATTGATATACAAAATGTAATCTGTCCATACACTGGAATATTATTCTGCCATTAAAAGGATGAAGTGCTGAGATATGACATAATGGAGATGAACCTGGAAGGGACTGTGCTAAACGAAAGAAGCCAGTCACAAAAAAAACATGTTATATGATTCCACTTGTAGGAAATGTCCACAATGTTCAGAAGCCAGGTAAGTACGCAGAGACAGAGCACAGGTGGTGGTGGCCAGGGAATCTCAGAGAGGGGTGTGGGTATGGGGTCCCTGTTTGGGGTATAAAAATGTCTTGGAACTAGATAGCAGTGATGGGTATGCCACACTGGGAATGTATTAAATGCCACTGAATTACTGTGCTTTAAAATGGTTACTTCTATGTTAGGTGAATTTGATCTCCAATTTTTAAAAAGCACAAGAGAAACAGTATCCTGGCTCAGTAAATATCTGTCCCACACTTTGGGGGGTTTGCAGCATGGAGCAGACCCCAAACCCTAAGGTAGGTCTCTACTGAGACCTCAGGGACTCTGGCTAGCCATCAGAGGGGAGCTTCCCACTCCAGCCAGCACTCAAGTTTTCAAGCTGAAACCAAAGAGTTGTGAGAAGGAGGCATAGCCAAGGCCACTGCCAGACAGGGGGCTCTGCCTCCCGCCGTTCCAGCCACAGAACAGAAATGACACTGATCTGTCTGTAAATGACAGCCCCTTCCCCTCTGATCAGGCCCAGCCTGGAAATCCCTGCAGAAACCACATCTTCTGAACAGCTCTGGTGACTGTCTGAGTCCCTTCCCATCTGCCCTTCTGCGATGCTGATTTGAACTCTCCTCCCACCCTGGTTTTTAGGTCTTTCTTCCAAAACCACGGTCATATTCCTTCAAGGCAAGGAATTGGGGAGGAACTCAGCAAGGGCTTTAGCAACTTCTGGGACTTCGAGGGAGCAGTCAGAGCGCTGGTTTGTTTCCTCAAATGTGCCAGTCTTTATAACAAATGGGGACATTAATTTTTTTCTCTCTTCATCAATGAGGCCACCCACAGGTCTCAGGTGCACAGGGAGGAGAGGAGAAAAGCCAAGTCATGTAATTGGCACATAGTGCTGGTGGTCTCAGTGCAGAGCAGCCTTATAAGACATGGGAAGAATTAAAAAGAAAGCGAAATAAAAGAGAAAATTTAGGTGATCTTTACAACTTTTAGATTTCTAAACCATTTACGATATCCTACAGTCGTTCTCAACTGGGGGTCACTTGACCCCTTTGGGGGCAATGTCTGGCAACATTTTGTGTTGTCACAATGGGGCAAATGGGTGCTACTGGCATCCATTAGGTTGGGATGCTGCGTGACACCCTGTAATGCATAGATCAGCTCTCTGACCACAGTGAAGACTAATCCAGCCGAGAGTATAAATGGTGCCAATGTTAGAAAACCCAGTCACTTCAATCCCCAGCAACCACTCAAAGAAAGAAAAAGGAAACTGAGTTATACTGCATTTCCATTAAAAACACTTTTCTTATTTCATGTTACACATACTGCCGTCAATCAAAAAAGGGAATTCCACATAGGAAGACGTTTAAATATGACCCCAAATGCTTATTCATTAAAAGGAGCTCTTTTTTTAAAGTTTTTTTTAAATATGTATTTATTTGCTTTAGTTGTACACAATGCAATGCATTTATTTTTACGTGGTGCTGAGGATCAAACCCGGGCCGCACACATGCGAGGCGAGCACTCTACCACTGAGCCACAACCCCAGCCCTCAAAGGAGCTCTTAATGACAAAATTCCTTAAGTGGAAAGCTAAGGTGGTGATTCAAGATGGCGGGTTAGAGGAAGGCTGCCTTCCTTGTGGCTCCCAGACCAAGCAGTGGGCATACTGCTTCTCTGCAGGGTGGGTGAAAGAGGGATTTCACTAAAACTCAATATGGGACACTGAGAGTGTCTTAGAGACTCAGAAATGTGGGTACATTAAACAAAGAAGAAAGACAACATTGGAGCCAAGCTGGTAGCAGCAGCGCTGGTTCGGCACAGAGGGAGGGAGGATGCAGAGAAATGCTGAGATCAGAAAAGCAGCCTACCCTAGTGGATGCAGAGGCTGCACTGTGCACTGGTGCATGAAAAGCACTCCACAACTGGCCTTGGGGAGCTAAGGTGGAGCCATCTTGTGGTGGCCATGCCGCACCTGCTGCTACACTGTCCTGGCAGGCGTGACCTGGGTGTGCCTAGGAAAACAAGAGTACGACAGGCATAGAGAATATTTTACCCAGGGGGAGTCAAGTCAGAGAAGGGAAGGGGAGCCCCGCTGGCCTCCCCCTTTACGTCTGGTGGCTCACGTGACCAGCTGAAGCCGGTTGGGAGTGTGAACAGGTGGGTGTAAATACACTGAGGGACTGAGCCCAGGAATCCTGGACAGCCTGGGTTCATGAGCAACAGAGGGGGTAAAGGGTTGGCTCCCTCACCCCATGAGTAGAATCCTAGGGAGACTCCTGAGATCCAGACTCTCAGCCAAGATTGGCAATTGCCAGCCCCTAGGGGTGTGCTGACCTAATTTCTCCAGAGCAGCTGCCACCCAACAAAGCCCCTGAGGCCTGATTTGACCCAGGACCCACCTGAGGGAACTTCACTCATACAACCCCGCATCAGCCCCACCCTGGGAGTGCACAGACCTGGTCTGTGAAGACAGAACTCCAGCCAACAGTACTTCCCATCCCATCCTACCTCCTGCTGGGGAGAAGAGAAGCTGAGAAATTTCAAACTCTAACTGGCAACTTGGTGAGCAACACAAAAAGAGGAAGGATTTAACAACCTTCAGCCCGTACTCTCACATTCGGTACATAGCTCAAGAAGAAATGGCAAGAAAGACAGCTGGGCACAGACAGTGAACATACCATCTCATCAAGTATTTTGACCACCTCAGGGGAAATGAATACTTAATTTTTCATTTTAAAAAATCTGCTTTTTTCTTTTCTTGTTATTTTTCTTTCTTTTTTTTTTCTTTTATTTTTGTTTTTTGTGTGTGTGCATTTTTTTTGTGTGTGTGCTCATTGGTTCATGGACATATATACATATATATTTGTTTATTTTTTTCTCCTTTGTAGTTTTTTTGTTTTGTTTTGTTTTGTTTTGTTTTGGTACTGGGGATTGAACTCAGGGGCACTCGACCACGGGGCCACATCCCCAGCCCTTTTTTGTACTTTATTAGAGACAGGGTCTCACTGAGTTGCTAAGTGCCTCGCCATGGCTGAGGCTGGCTTTGAACTCAAGATCCTCCTGCCTCAGCCTCCCAAGTGCTGGGATGACAGGTGTGTGCCACCGCGCCTGGCTTTGTAGCATTTTTTTTTTTTTTAAATGTGGTTATTTTTACTTGCCTTTTGAGGGTTAGGGTTTTTGATTAGTACACTTTGGTTTGGTTTTGTATTATTTTTCATTTTTCTATATCTCTTATTTCTCTTTCTGTCTGTTCTGCTAGCAACCAAATTCCATTGTTCTCTCTCTCTCTCACTTTCCCTTTACTTTGTTACTTCTGCTTTTTCTCCTCCTTCCTTATAACCATCACACCCCACATCTCTTCTGCATTCTCTGTGCACTTCTTTGTTCTACCTTCCTATCATATTTTCTTTTCTCATTAATTAACTGTATTCTTACAATCTTTTAACACTAATTGGTTTATATAGTGTGTTCCCCCACCATTAATACTGTTGTAATTATTACTGCTGTGGATGCCATAATTGACACCTATTGTTTGACTTAATGCCAGACATGATACATGCTTCCTTATTGTTGGTGCTGATGGCAGTTGCTGACCATACCATTTCTGGGTTTTTGTGGCAACTAACAGTTTAGATGTCATGGAAGGAACCAAGCATTTAGTTGAATGCTATATTTTGTTTGCATTGGTTGGTTGTTGCTATTATTTGGTTGCCCCTAACCTGTGAGGTCCTGGAGACCTACAGGGATGCTACAAGTTCACAGAGTAGAAACTCTGTTGCTGAACTAAATTCAAACAAAAGACAGCACTTCTCACCCCGCACACAAATCAATGACATTCAATCTTCAGCTATACCTTAATACAAAAAATAGAAGGCACAATATCCCAAACTAATGACCAGGCTCCAAGAAGAAACAGCTATAGATGGGCCCTCAGGTCCACATTCATTGGACATTCATTTCTATAGCAGAAACAGAGAGAAATAACACAAAGGCTGTGGACACCACACCTACAAGGGGGTCTCAATCCAGATCAATCTAGGACATTTTAGCAACTGAAGACTGTGCCCTAAGGAAAAGGGGTAGAGGAATCCACTTCAATTGATGCGCAAGACCAAGACCTCTGAAAACATGAGTGAAGAGGTAAACGAATCTTCCCCACCAAAACACAATCCCCCCAAAAAGGGGCCCATTGATAGGTAGATAAAAACCCAGAGAAAGATTATAACAAACTGATTATCAAAAAGTTCAATGAACTAAAATAAGATCTAAAGAAAGAATTAAGAGAGTAATTACAGGAAATGAAAGACCACTTTGATAAAGAAATAGAAATTGTGAAAAGAAACCAAGCAGAATTCCTAGAAATGAAAGACAAGATCAATCAAATTACAAACTCACTTGAAGGCATCAATAACAGACTAGATGGTGTAGAAAATAGAACCTCAGCCCTTGAAGACAGAACTTTAGGCACAGAAGACAGGCCATATGACCTTAAATACACAGAAGGGAGTAAGGAGAAAAATATAAAACATTACCAGAATATACAAGAACTCTTGGACAACTTTAAAATATCAAACCTGAGAATCACCAGGATAGAAGAGAACAAACTAAAGGCATAAAAATTATTTTCAATGAGATAGTTATAGAAAACTTCTCACATATCAGAAATGAGATAAACATCCACATACAAGAGTCTTACAGGACCCCAAATAACCCAACAAATGAGAAGTTCACTGAGACATATCATAATCAAAATGCCTAATATAGAAGGTAAAGAAAGAAGATATTAAAAAGATATTAAAGATATTAAAAGCCACAAAAGAGAAGCAACAGATCACATTTAGAGGCAAACCAACAAGGCTTAAATCTGATTTCTCTGCTCAGATCTTAAAATCAAGGAATGCTTGGAATGAGATATTTCAAACCCTAAAAGAAAACAACTGTCAGCCAAGTTTACTCTACCCAGCAAAACTCAGCTTCAAATTTGAGGTGAAATAAAAATATTCCATGACTAGAAGAAACTAAAAGAATTATGAGCACCAAACCAGCACTACAAAGAATACTCAAAGATAAACTTTCCACAGAGGAATGAAAAACAATGCCCAAAGCTCACAAACAGAGGAAGTTCAATAGAAAAATAAGACACTAAATGAGAATTAAGACAGAGTAAAATATAGCAACAACAACAAAAAAAAAAAACCCACAAAAAACAGCAGGAAACCACAAACACATATCCATACTCTCACTGAATGTTAATGGTCTCAAGTCCCCAATTGAAAGACACAGATTATCAGAATGGATAAAAAACACCAAAATCCAACTATATGCTGTTTACAAGAGACCCATCTTATAGGCACACACACACACAGGCTGAAAATAAAAGGGAAGCAAAAAATATTCCAGGCATATGGTCCAAGAAAACAAATAGAACTAGCTATTCTCACATCTGACAAAGCAGATTTAAAGCAAATATTAATCAGAAGAGAAAAAGAAGGACATTACATACTAGTCAGGGGAATAATCCAACAAGAATATATAACCATAGTAAACACTGATGCCCCAAGTGTCAACACACCCAATTACATGGAAAAAATAACCCACAACCTTAAATTCCACATAGACCCTAACACGATTATACTGGGAGATTTCAACACACCCTTATCACCAATAGACAGGTCATCAAAACAAAACCTCAACAAAGATATCATCAACCTAAACAACATGAGTGATACGGTATACCATGTTCATGGATGTGAGGAATTAAATTGTTGTTATGGTTTGGATGTAAGGTGTCCCCCCAAAAGCTTCTTTGTTAATTCTGGAAGTAAATGATCAGATTATGAGAGCTGTAACCTAATCATTGGATTAATCCATTTGAATGGATTATTAGGTGGTGACTGTATGCAGGTGGGGTGTGACTGGAGAAAGTGTCAATGGGGACACACATGCCTTGGGGATTATATAGTTTGTCCCTGGCTCCTGCCACTCTCTCACTCTGCTTCCCAGCTACCCTGAGGTGAGAGTCTTTCCTTTGCCATTCCCCCACCATGATGTTCTGTCTCACTAAGCTCCCAGAGAAATGGAGTTACCTGAAATCATGAGCCAAAGTCAACACTTCCCCTATTAAGTTGTTCTGGTCAAGTATTTTGGTCATAGTAAAGGGAAGCTGGCTTACACAGTAGCTAAGATGTTGATTATTCCCAAATATATCAATAGAATATGTTCCACACAACCCCAGCCAAAATTTCAGCAGGGTGTTTTATAGAAATTGACAAGCTGATTCTAAAATTTATGTGAAAATGCAATGACTAGATTGAGAAGGCAATTTTTTAAAAAAGGACAGAGTTGGAGAACTTATCTGGAAGTGTTGTATTGGTTGAAAAGATAGATTAAAAAAACGTAAATAGACCCAAAAATTGGTTGAAAGAAAGAGCAATGGGACATGAAAAAGAGTTCAGAAATGTACCCTCAAGGCATGTGGCTGATTTTTATTTTTGACAAAGGCATTGAGGTAATCCAATGAGGAAAGAAAGTTTTTTAATAAAGGGTGGTGGTATAACTGAATATCTATGTGGAAAAAAAGTAAACATCAATTCTTGCAATATGCCATGCACAAAATTACCAAGAAGTGGATCATAGACTTATATGTGGAAGCTAAAACTAAAACTCTTCTAGAAGAAATGTAGGAGAAAATCTCTGATATTGGGTAGGCAAACATTTCTAGGATAAAACTTAAAAGACACAGACCATAAAATAAAAAGTTGATGAGTGGGACTTTATCATAACATAAAACTTGGCTTCAGGAAAGACAATAGTTTAAAAAAAAAAACATGACTTCGAAAAAATTCATGTGTCTAAGTGCTTATAGCCAAAATCTTAAAAGAACTTCTACACTTTAATCATAGGACAAACAACCTAATTTTAATGGATAAAAAAATATAAAAGACAATCCTAAAAGAAAACATTTGCATGCTCAATAAGCCCATGAAAACATGCCAAAAAAATAGCCATTGTGTTAGCCAGTTTCCTGTTACTGCAACAAAATAGTTGAGATAATCAACTTAAAAAGGGGAAAGGTTTATTCTGGCTCACAGTTTTGGAAGTTTCAGTCCCTAATCAGTTAGCAGAAAGAGACCAGGGTCCCATAATTCCATTTGAAGGCACATCTCCAATGACCTCCAATGACCTCTCTCTGACTAGGCCCTACCTCTTAAAGATTCTACCACCTTCCCATAGCACTAGGGGCTGGAAACCAATGGGCCTTCAGTTCCAGATCCAAACTATACCAGTTATCAAGGAAATGCAAGTAATAACCATACGAGTTGCCACCACAAGCCCATTTGAATAGCTAAAATCAGAAAGACTCACAATCCCATGTACCATTCTGGGTGTGGAGCAACTGGAACTCTTGCGTATTATTGGTGGGAATGCAAATGTAGTGCATCTGCTCCGGAAAAACATCTGGCAGCTTCTTACAAAAAAAAAAAAAATATATATATATATCTATATATATATATGTGTGTGTGTGTGTGTGTGTGTGTATACACCAGACAATTCAGCTACACTTAGATATTTACCCAAGAAAGGAAAACATTAAGTCCGCACAAAGACTTGTATGCAAATATGTATAACAGCTCAACTCATAACACACAAATCCTGGAAACAGCCCAAATGTCCATCCAGGCTAATGGATAAACAAACTGTGGAATGCACCTCAACCGTAAAAGGGGACAGAACAATGTGGGTGAATCTCAAACATCAGTAAAAGCAGTTAGACACGGAGGTATCACTGATACGATTCCATGATATGAAATCATAAAAATGCAAAGCTACAATGACAGCAAGCAGGTCACACGTGAAGAGGAGACTGGCTTCTAGGGGCTGGTAGGACTCTCAGCAGGTGCCAGAAATATTCTACACTTCCATCAAGGTGATAGTTACCTGGAGACGCACATTTGTGAGATATCTATATCTATATCTACATCTATATCTATATCTATCTATCTATCTATCTATCTATCTATGTGCAGGAGCCCTGTTTGGGGAGATGGCTTAAATTGCGGTGGACTACGGGCTTTGGCTTTGGACATGTTTGGGCTTTGTCGCCTTCCGTAGTCTCACAGGACTTGGCCCGGGATCTTGCGAGACTTGGCGGGAGATCTCGAGGGACTTGAGCGAGATTGCGGATGAGGTCTGCGCCATTTTGGAGGTTAGAGGAGCGTGGACGGCGTGTCGGGGTGTAGTTAGAGCTAGAGAGAAAAGTTATCAGAATAAAGAGCTGTTTGTTTCCAGTTCGTCTCTAAACTTCTTCCCGCGGCTTCTTTGCTCCAAGCGGCCATCGCTTCAGGCGACTACAGGTGGTGGCCCGGACGGGGAATCGACACGGCAGGTAAGAACTGAGGAACCTCGCAGGAGTCTCTAGTCAGAGCAGTTAAAATGGGTTCGAAAATAACTAAGACCCAAGTGTACAAGGCTCTTGATGGATTCTTTGATATAGCTGAGTCAGTTATTAGTGAGGAGAATTTGGAAAAAAGTGAAAGTGATCATGAAAGCTTGGCCTCGGCTGACTCAGTTAGGGCCAATAAGGATAGTATCAGTGCGGGCTCAAAAATGACAAAGATCCGAGCTGCTAAAGCTATTCAAGATTTATTAGAGATAGTTCAAGGATACATGCTCTCAATTGAATCCGGGACTCAGGATGTTACTGAGTCAGTTAGGACCAATGAGAGTAGTAGTAGTGAGGAGGAATTAAGTAAAAGTGATTCTGAGAAAATGAACAAAAGGAAATTAAGGAAGACCAAGATAAGGGACCATCAACTGGAGGAACCTATATCCTCCACTCCCCCATGGGTGGAATCTATTACAGAAAATATGAAGGGTATCACTAGGCGTTTGCATACCCTAGAAATAGAAATAAAAAGTCTTTCTGAGCGCTTATACGCTCTCGAGGGTAACTCACAGATATGTTGGGAACTGCCAGTATTTGAATATGAAAATGGAGAGAGGGGCCACCAGTCAGTAGATTTCAAAACAATAAAAATTCTCAAAGAGGCAGTAATGACATATGGACCCCAAGCTCCTTTCACGTTGAGTATACTGGAGTCCCTTAACACCTTTAGCTTAACTCCCTCAGACTGGAAACGTCTATGTAAAGCAACATTAAGTGGGGGACAATACTTGGTTTGGCGATCGCAATTTCAAGAAGTTTGTATAGAAACAGCTAAAATAAATGCAGATGCAGGGTTTGGAGACCATAATATAGAAATGCTCACAGGAGAAGGGCCATTCACAGATGTACAGGCTCAAAAATATTATACCCCAGGAGTATATGCTCAGATAAACGCAGCTGCCTTAAAGGCATGGAAAACTGTACAAGGACCTGGGGATCTACAAGGTAGCTTGTCCAAAGTAATTCAAGGACCTAATGAACCATATGCTGAATTTGCTGATCGACTTTTGAGAACTGCAGGTAGAGTTTTTGGAGATGTTGATCAAGTTATGCCATTAGTTGTTCAATTAGCATATGAAAATGCTAATAAATATTGCCAGGAAGCCATCAGGCCATGGAGAAATAAAAAGGATCTTTCCATATATATACAACTATGTAAAGATATAAATGATGCCTTTGTCACAGGGAATATGATTGCAGCAGCTGTTAGAGATGCTACCCCTCAGAATTTCACAAGGACTCAACCTAGACACTATAATCAATCAGGATATTCCAGGAAAAATTATCATAATCAATCAGGCTATTCTAGGCAAAATCCCAAAAGAGAAATAAGACCAAATTCATACCGTGCTCCAGGTTGCTGCCCCAGGTGTAAAAAGGGAAATCATTGGGCCAATAAATGCTATTCAAAATTTGACATCCATGGAAATCCTTTGTTCAGGAATTCAAATAACGGGGCACGGGGCCCAATGCCCTGGGGCCCACAAATGTACGAGGCATTGGAGGAGGAGTATCCTCAAGCATCCATTCAGATGCTTCCCCGACACAACCCCTATTACCCATCCACTCCCTCGCCAGAGGAACAGGAAGAAATGCAGGATTAGACCTCTGTTCCACCGCCCGAATAGTGTTAACACCTGAAATGGGGGTTCAACTGATTCCCACAGGAGTCAGGGGACCTCTTCCCTCAGGGACTGTAGGACTTATTATCGGGCGAAGTCCTCAAAGCTTAGTAGGTTTGCAAGTGACCCCAGGTGTAATAAACTCAGACTACAAAGGGGAAATTAAAATAATGCTTAGCTCACCCCAAAGTATAAGTTCTGTTAATCAAGGAGATAAAATTGCTCAGCTGCTTCTCTTTCCAAATTTACATAATTCATTTAAAATGAGTATGCCTCAAAAAGGGAACAATAGAAGATTTTGTTCCACTGATTCGAGACCCATGGCTTGCTGGGTTCGAGACTGTACTAGGAGGCCTATGTGTAAAATAAGAATCCAAGGAATAGAAATGGAGGGACTTATAGATACTGGAGCTGATTCCTCCATCATTAATTTACGACAATGGCCCAAACACTGGCCTCTGCAAAAAGCTTCAACCAGTTTAAGAGGCTTGGGATATAATAACCTCCCAGAAAAAAGTGCAGTAATTTTAAAATGGGAGGATGATGAAGGACATAAAGGAACGTTTCAGCCTTATGTTTTACCTAACCTACCAGTTACTTTATGGGGAAGAGATATTTTACAACAAATGGGAGTACACCTTGCAACCAAACCTGCAGGTGTTAAATGTGAAAATATACAGGGTAATCTTAACCCTAAAAGAAATCATTATCAAAAAGTACAGGGTAAGCTTAACCCTAAAAGAAATCATTATCATATAGGAAAAAGACATTTTTCTTCGGGGCCACTGAGAAAATAATTTTGAAAATACCATGGCTTTCTGATAAGCCAGTGTGGGTCCCTCAGTGGCCCCTATCTAAAGAGAAATTACAAGCAGCCCACCTACTAGTTCAGGAACAATTAGAAGCAGGACATATAGAACCTTCCACCTCTCCCTGGAATTCCCCCATATTTGTGATCAAGAAAAAATCAGGAAAATGGTGATTATTACATGATCTTAGACAAATTAATAAAACCATGCAAGTCATGGGCCCTACTCAAGCTGGACTTCCGAATCCTGTAGCTATTCCAAAAAGTTTCCATGTTATTAGTCTTGATATAAAGGATTGCTTCTTTTCTATTCCCCTACATCCTCTGGATGCCCCCAGGTTTGCTTTTTCAGTTCCTTCTATTAACAATAATGGCCCTGATCAGAGATATCAATGGAAGGTTTTGCCGCAGGGAATGGCTAATAGCCCCACCATATGCCAAATATATGTGGACAAGGCTATCCAACCCATTAAAAATAAATATCCAAACCTCATGTGTCTACATTACATGGATGATATTTTACTGGCCCACCCTAATCAAAAAATCTTATTTAATATATTCAGTGATGTGGTAGAAAAATTTAAAAAAATACGGATTATATATAGCAGAAGAAAAAGTTCAAACCAGATCTCCCATATTATATTTAGGATTTAAAATCATGGATACTTTTGTTAGACCCCCAAAAATTTTAATAAATAAAGAACATTTAACCACCCTCAATGATTTCCAAAAACTGCAGGGAGACATTAATTGGCTCCGCCCTACACTAAACCTCACTACTGGCCAATTAAAACCTTTATTTGATATCTTTCGAGGGGACCCTGATCCATCCTCACCTCGAACACTGACTCCAGATGCTAGGAAAGCTTTAAAGTTAGTAGAAAAAGCCATCGAAGGAGCTCATTGTGACAGATTTGATTTAACTCAACCGCTGATATTGATTATTATTTCTTCACAATATACACCCACAGGAGTATTTTGGCAACAAGGGCCTTTATTATGGATACATTTGCCTGTCTCTCCTAAAAGCATAATTGAGTCTTATACCTCCATGGTGGCTAAACTTATTCTTCAAGGACTTAAGACTTCTACTAAAATATTTGGCATTCACCCTGCTACTATTATTACTCCCTATTCATCGTCACACAGATTGAATATTTATGCTTCAACGATAATGACTGGGCTATAGCTAGATGCTCTACCTCTGCAAATTTTGATAATCACCTTCCTAAGTCTCCTATATTATCTTTTTGTATTAATCATCCTATTATATTTCCACAGGTAATAAAAAATCAACCTATTCCTAAGGCATTTAATGTATTTACAGATGGGTCCTCAAATGGTACTGCTGCAATAGTCACTACAAAAGAAAATATGACTTACATAACTGCACACAAATCAGCTCAACTAGTGGAATTGGAAGCTGTGGTAAGAGCTCTGGAAAATTTTAGAGACCAGCCCATAAACATTTTTTCAGATAGCCACTATATTGTACAAGCTGTCCCAAAATTAGAGTTAGCAGGACCAATAGCACCTCATACTCCAGCTTTTAAATTGTTTTATCAAATACAAAAACTTTTGTGGGCAAGAAAAGAACCTCTATTCGTAGGCCATATTAGAGCACATACTAATTTGCCTGGCCCCCTCCATGAAGGTAATCAAAAGGCTGATGAACTTACAAAAACAATATTTATACTTTCAGCACTACAACAAGCTACTTTATTTCATTCCCAGTTTCACGTCAACAGCACCACCTTGCAACGTAGGTTTAAAATCACAAAAGAGCAAGCCAGAACAATTGTAAAAGATTGTAAATCTTGTATGACACATTTGCCCAATCCTCATTTTGGTGTTAACCCTAGAGGATTAATGCCCAATCATTTGTGGCAGATGGATGTTACTCATGAGCCAAGCTTTGGAAAATTGCGATTTATTCATGTAACCATAGATACATGCTCAGGCATGATTTTTGCTTCCTTACATTCTGGAGAAAAAGTTAAAGATGTCACATCTCATTGTTTACAAGCTTTTGCTGCATTGGGCATCCCCAAAATGCTTAAAACAGATAATGGCCCCACATATACGTCCTCATCTTTCAAACGGTTTTGTGCAAAATTCAACATATCCCATAAAACAGGCATCCCATACAATCCTCAGGGTCAGGGCATTATTGAAAGAGCAAACCGCACACTGAAAATTATGTTATTAAAACAAAAAGAAGGAAATTGGAAAAGTCCTAAGGACAGATTGGCAGTTGCCCTGTTTACCTTAAATTTTTTAACTTTAGACTCTAATGGTTATTCTGCTGGAGACAGACATTGGAATCCACACCAACAACATAAACCCTTGGTTTACTGGAAGGATGTTCTTTCAAGTACATGGAAGGGTCCAGATCCAGTATTAATTTGGGGGAGAGGATCTGTTTGTGTTTTTCCAAAACACGAATCCTCTCCAATATGGATACCATCTAGATTAATAAAGCAGGTACCACATCAAAATGATCAAGATGTAGTTGTTGAGGAATCAAGATTAATAAAAAAGGTACAAAATCAAGAAGACCAAGATGAAGATATAGAATGACTCCCTCAAAAGTATCTTTTAAAATGTTTCACAACTCAAGAGTCATTCCTCCCGGCCGGGACGAGGAGATCTCTCTTTAGTGTGCACACAATTGTATTTTTTTTTCTTTTTATACATGTCTTTATGTCTGTACATTTGTCTACATTTCATGTTAATGTGACATCACAAATATATGTTTGTATGTTTGTTCGTCTGTCCAGTGTGACGTCACAAAGATCAAAGCGCTTATGAAAAAGAATATATATATATATATGGATCCAAATAACTTTAATTCATTTTAGGTTAAGAGTATTCAATTTAGGTAAATAATTTTATAAATGAAGGTACTTTCAATTTTGATTATAGGTATCCCTGGGACTTCTCTTTAGCAAACAATATGACTAGTGCTATATAACCTAATATTTTGGTGTTTTGACATAAGATTGCTTATTTGTTATTAACTTCGTTTGTTTAATAGCTGATTAATTTCAATTATCTCAACAGGTAAAAAATTGCTGTGTATACAGAGACTTGAGGGTTCCGGCTAACAAATTATTTCTCCAAAGTGCCTTTAGCTTTTCTTTAATCTATCTTTAATACAGTAAATGCCCTCAGTCTTTCTTTCTTTTGTTCTCAATATGATATTTTGCCAACTTATGTTTGTGTGAGCTCAAACAACAATGTGTGTGAGCAGAAATCAACTTTAATTTTCTAATCTAATAATTCTGTTTTTTAGTTTGACAACTCGACTCTTCACTCAGTGCTGAAATAACACTGCCTTTCCTTTAATAATTGATGCTTGAGTTTCTAGGTAGGGGGCCCTGAAGATTTGCCGGTGGCATTATCTAGACATAAAAAAGACGGCTGCTGCTACAGCTGCAGGGAACGCGGTCACCACAAGCATCCCTGCTGCTCAAGCATCAAACAACCTCACCAACAGTGTGGCCTCTGCTCTACATACATGGGACCTCCTACATCAACGTGTTATAACAAATGGACATTTTGATCTTTCATTGTTTGGTACTTTACGGAACAATGCCTTGTGGACATTTGTCCAGAGAATTCAGTGTGTTACTTGATGAAACTTAGGGCAACTAATTTATTTAAACAATTTGATATGCTATACAATTTGGCTCGTCACCAAAAGGCTTGTCGCCGTAAAGCCGCACCATCTCCTCACAATTGGACGACTGTTAGTCATCATACACAGTCGATCCTAAAGGGCTCCATTGGATGGCTGGTTAGCCAATGACGGGTAAGATCCCCAGAGGGGACAACCTAAGACAGGCACAGTCGCACGGGACAGTCTCATGTGGCCAACATATCAACCTAAGACAGGAGTCAAGGGCACAGCCTTGATTATCCGATGATGGGTAAGAATGTTGGTTGCACATAGACGTCCTAGAGCATTACCTCTTTTAAAACAAAAGGGGGGAAATGCAGGAGCCCTGTTTGGGGAGATGGCTTAAATTGCGGTGGACTACGGCTTTGGCTTTGGACATGTTTGGGCTTTGTCGCCTTCCATAGTCTCACGGGACTTGGCCTGGGATCTTGTGAGACTTGGCGGGAGATCTCGAGGGACTTGAGCGAGATTGCGGATGAGGTCTGCGCCATTTTGGAGGTTAGAGGAGCGTGGACGGCATGTCGGGGTGTAGTTAGAGCTAGAGAGAAAAGTTATCAGAATAAAGAGCTATTTGTTTCCAGTTCGTCTCTAAACTTCTTCCCGCGGCTTCTTTGCTCCAAGCGGCCATCGCTTCAGGCGACTACATCTATGTATATTGCAGTTTATTGCCTACAAATCACACCTGGAAGATGTTGATTTGGAGACTAATGCAGGCCTTGCAAAGAGCTTGGTATTTTTGGAGCCTGAGGAGGCTGGGCTGGGTGGAGGCTGGCTTCTGTCTCAGCAGTCCATAGCATCCAGGTGTTTTGTTGACTGCGCGGCTGGCGACCACAATTCTGTGTTCCTCCGCACGTGATGACGTGCACGTCTTCCCAGCCCTCGGGAAACGACGACAGTCCGAGGGCCCGGGATCAATGCTCCTCTGGGCGCTCTGCGGCAGGAGGCTCTGATGGCACTTGGCAGCCTTCCCTCTCTGTGGGCCTCTCCTTCAAGACACAGAGAGCCTGACAAAAGGTGTCATTTACCTGAAAGAGGGAGGCCGGTTGAGACAGCAGCAGCCTCAGCCGGGAGTCGCTGAGCCCAGCCTCTGGTTGGGAAGAACCGAGTGGCCGGGCACCCCTCCGCCCTCGGGGTGCACTTGACCCCAGCGTGGGGATCGGAGTCCCGCCCTCGGCAGAGCCCCGCTCACAGGCAGATGGCGGAGGAGGTGAATCCTTGGACAACCAACCGCGATGCTGACCACGAGTGACCAGGACATTGCAACCGGCAATCTGAGGCGCGGACAATCTGAGAGCCAGGGCCAATGTGCCTAACCTCTGGGGCGCAGCCACACCCTGGGGGCTCGGATGACCAGAAGCCCCAGGACAGGGGAGTGGAGGAAGGAGCAGGTCTACGCAGCGTGGCCTTTCGCCCTGGCACCATGACCCCACTCCCCTTCAATCCCAGCCCCAGAGGCAGAACGTCTGCAAAATGCACCGCATCCTCTCTTCCAGAGCCTTCCATGGCCACCCTTTGCATGTAGGATGGAGTCCAGAGCCTACGCAGGCTATGAGGCCCCATGCATAAAATAATCTGCTCATAAAGCAGATCCCGAGGCCTCCCAGAGCGGCCGAGTCCACAGGTGTGCGCGGACCCCACCGTCTGCACTGACAACCAGCCCCTGCCGTAAGCCCAGAGCAGCAGACCCCGATTCCCACTGTGGAATTTCAGTCCTCCAGATTCAGCCTCCAATGCCTCTCCTGTCGTCTGGTGCCCCTCACCCTCCTCTATCCAGGATCCCCTATCGCAGGGGTCTCCTTTCTTTCAGATGTGCCAAGGGCTTTCCCAACAGCAGGGTCCAGAGGGGCCTGGCATGGGCTTTCGCCACCATCTCAATCTTCAGTTCCTCTCCCTCTTTCATTCTCTGATGTAGACAGTTCTCGTTTCCTCAACATCATATAAAGTGCTCTTTTACACTGAGCTTCAAGACAAGTTATCAATATATGTCTTTTCTATAGGAGACTCTGGGGCCAAGTTTTGGATATAGCTCAGGGATAGAGTCCTTGCTTAGCATGTGCGAGGCGCTAGGTTCAATCCCCAGCACAGAGAGAGAGAGAGAGAGAGAGAGAGAGAGAGAGAAGAAGGACTTCTGATCCTCTGGCAAAAAAAAAAAAAAAAAAAAAAAAAAAAAAAAAACTATGTCTATTAAATAAGAACATTCTGGAGCTAATGACATCCTTTCCTGTTTCAAGATGTTGCCGTGGCCTGTGTTTCCCTACCTAGTGCCCTTGGCCCACGCCCATCCATTCTCTGAGTGGCTGTGTGATGACCGTCTCTCTCCCTTCTTCTGTCCACATTGAAGGAGCCCTCAAGCTCTTTCCTGCTCTGCCGTGTACCAAGAGCTGAGCGTGCTGCCTGGCATAACTAAGGCTCAGTGAACACTTGCTGCGTGTACTTGAAATGGCAGGCAATTTCTAGAGGTGCTCCCCCTTGTGTTGCTATCACAGAATGCCACAGACTGGATAAGTAGAAGCATAAGAATTTGTTTTTACAGTTCTGGAGGCCAGGAAGTCCCAGGGGAGATCTTTGTGCTGTGTGCTCTGGTGGCAGAAGGTAGAAGGGCAAGATAAGGTGACAGAGAGCCAGCAAGAGGTGGAACAGGCAGCCCCAAGCCCTTTTACAACTGGCATTGATCTGTTTGCAAGGGTGGAGCCTGGTGACCCACATACTGTAAGCTACCTGGTACCGAAACCCGGGAAAAAAATCTCGGAGGCAGAGTTAAGCTTTTACTACTTTTACTTCTACTTTCTTAGAGCTTAGAGAGGGAAAGAAAGATTTTTAGAGAGAAAGATTAGAGCGAGCTTTTCTTCTTGTCTTCTTAGCTTAGAGTCTTAGAGAGAAAGAAAGATAGAGCTTAGCTTAGAGAAAGATTAGAGCTTCTTTCTTCTCTCTTCTTTCTTCCTTCTTCTTTCTTCTGTCTTCTGTCTTCCTCAGGAGTCTCGGCCTAACTCTGACCAGTCATTACTTCTTCTATCTGGTTTCTCTTCTGTCTTCTATCTGGTTTCTCTTCTGTAACCGCTCTGCCTACGTTCTGGCCGCTCTGATTCTTCTGACCGACCGAGTGACCGCCCGGCTGACTGAATTCTCCGTTCTCCTAACTCGGACCGCTTTCACCCGGTTATATACCTTCAGGTTTGCGGGTGCCTACAGGTGCGTCACATACATATCAGGTGGAACTTATGGCTTCCAGCTAGCTGCAACAGCCCTTCCTAATTAGGGCTCCTTCAACATACCTCCCATTAAGCCCCGCCTCCCAATGCTGTCACACAGGAGCTAAAGTTTCCAACTGGCTTAGTGGAGAACCCTAAGACTCCCTTGTCACCCCCCACCCCAGCTGTAGAATCCCGGGCCCCTGCACCACGTTGCTCCAACCCCCCTGGGGACCAGGTTCAGCTCACTTGCAAGTCAAAGTCTCTTTATTTGTCTTTTTTTTTTTTTTAATAATAAATCCTGGGGGGAAAAATTGTAATAAACCTATTTTCCTTGAGAGTAGAGAGGTGTTTGGTCATTTTAAGTCTCCTTCCTCCATGTGGTTAAGGTTTTTGTTCTCCTACATTGGCCCCCAGGAGCTATTCTGGAGTCGCTGGGACTCCTCCCAGGAGATAGATGGCTTCAGTATGTCACAAACGCCTTAGAGTTTAAGCAATATTCTGTGTCTGCATTTGTGGTTTTTCAAACTGCTTTAAAAGACAAAATTACTGGCATCAAAGAAGCATCATCTTTGAGGTGGAAAAAAAAAAAAAAGTACCAATGTTCAAGACCCAGCCCTGCACCTCACACACCGAGAACTCCAGCCAGACCATCTGGGTCACGTCAAAGTGCCGCAGAAGCTTCCTCGGCACGAAAGCCTTCTTGGAATAAATACAAAGCTCACAATTCCAGCGTGTGCTCTCTGGAGGGCCTCAGCCAGGTGCTGTAGGCAATGACATGCGCCCTCCTTGTTCCCTTTCCCAGGGTCTGTGTGAGTGATTTCCATTCTACAGGTGAGGACACTGGGGAAAGGCAGGTCATTGAATGTCCCCGGGGTCCCAGGACCAATCATTGAAAGAGGCCGAATGTTGGAGATAGAAGGGAAAAGGAGGAGGAGTGGGAGGAAGGAGAGGAAGAGGAAGAGGAAGGAGAGAGAGGCCAGGAGGAGGAGGAGGAAACTAAAGCCATCTTGTCCCCCTCCTCCTGTAACTCAGCCCCCCAGCCCTCGGGAGCTGGGCTCTGGAATGTTCGGCGAGGTAAAGATAGCTCTCCCATCCTGTCGCCTCCTGCTCCGATGCCCTCCTGCTTGTTGCTGTCTCTGGAGCGACACCTCCCGCAAGCTTCGAGCGCTCAGCAGAGCAGGGCTGGGTGAAACGGGGCTCCATCTGCCTGTGCACTTTCTGGAGACGTCTGAAGGTAACTTTGCACCGACATCCCCTGCCAGGAGGCTGAGAAGCCTTCTGCGGTGCCACCCGGCTCCCATCCACACTGCAGAATTTAGCTGGTACCAGAGCCAGCCCCTGGTGCCACTCAGCCAGATGGCAGGGGAAGCAAAACAAAAGTGACCTTGTTAGCAGAATGTGTCTTCCCCGGGAGGAGCTATTTTTGTTGTGGTTGGGAGCTGAAGTTGTCTCGGCTGAATTCCATCCCCCCCCCCCTTCCCTTCGAGGCTGCGGAATGTTAATTTGTTCCAAAGTTCAGTATTTTGATTAGAACCAGGAGTGCCGGATTTTGTCGGAAACATTTTGGGATGGGGTGTGTGTGTGTGTGTGTGTGTGTGTGTGTGTGCTCGCTCCCTCTCTCTCCTCCCTCTTGGCCACCGTACAAAGTAAATGTTGTTGCTGCAGCTGCTCCGGGGGACAGCCCAGAGCAGAAGGGAGCGGAGGGCAGCCCGGCTCCTCCCCGCAGCTGTGACCTTATTGCCACAGAGGCACCCAGGCAGTATGCTAGGAGGACACGCCCTGGGTTCAGTTGGAAACAGCCAGGAAGCAGGCACGGGGTCGGGGACAGAGGGGTTCTCAGAAAATACACCGAATAAAACCACACACCGCCCCCGGACTCGAAGCGGGCGGCTTCTGCAACCGGAGGCCGTGTTCAGAGGTCACCGCGTCCTGGACTCTGGGAAGCCTCCGTTTCTCTGTACCCTGGGTTCTCTTAACCAGATCTCCTGCACTTTCTGTCTGGTTTTACATGAGTCATGAACCCAAGTACTGCAAGACTCTTTTTGCAGGACAAAATAAACACAGATAAAATGTGAGTGAGCCGGGCGTGGTGGCGCACGCCTGTCATCCCAGCACTTGGGAGGCTGAGGCAGGAGGATCGTGAGTTCAAAGCCAGCCTCAGCCATGGCGAGGCACTTAGCAACTCAGTGAGACCCTGTCTCTAATAAAATACAAAAAAGGGCTGGGGATGAGGGCCAGTGGTCGAGTGCCCTGAGTTCAATCCCCGATACAAAAAAAAAAAAAAAAAAAAGATGAGAGTGCCCGCAGCCTCCACCCCATCCCAGCCCTGTGGGCTCCCCAGGTAATTAGGTACAAATGCTTCCCAGAGACCTCCCCAGCACCCGACAGCATCAAACCTATGACTTCTTGTTAGTCTGGTGAGTGAAAAATGGCTTTCCTTTTGCCGGGTAGTGCAGTGGTTAGGGACGTGGACTCTGAGTCCGGGTCGGCTGGGGCCTGATCCTGGCCCTGTGGCAGTAGCAGCAGCAGCAGCGTAGACAAGAGGGCCAGCTCCCTTTGGGGCTGTGCAGCTACAGTGGCCACAGGGTCCCTCTGGGCTGGTGGCCGGGCACGTGCTCTGACTCCTACTCAGTGCTTGGATGGGATTGGCCTGCGTGAGTGCCCTCAGGATGTCAGGCTCCCCACCCCCACCCGCACCTCCACTTTCAATCCGGCAGTTTCCGCGTTTCCCAGGCTCTGTGCTAAGGCTGGGGAAGACCCTGGGAGTGCCACTCCGGGCTCCCGGGCTGGCCGTGCAGGGTTCTGTGGCTTCTCTTCAGCCCGTCCTACAGTCAGTCGTCAGGAAGAGAGACCCAATTTCTAGGGTGAGATGGGTGCTCTGTTTCTCCCAGTGGGGACCCCTGAGGCTCTGAGCAGGAGGGACTCCTCTGGGGGCACGGAGGCCACAAAGAATGAGGCCAGTGTCCCATAAGCCTCTGCTCCTCTACAGGGCCAATCCTGACTGACCAGAGGCAATTTCCTGGGAGCTGGGTTAAGAAGGATTCTGAGGCACTGCAGTCTTATTTGCAAGGTGCACTTGTGGACAGCCTGTCTGCACCTGGTCCTTAGGGAGAAGGGGGCACGTGTACCCTGTCACCTGGGGGCTTTCCCAACATTCACCGGGACAGTTCTCACACTCCCCACCTGCAGACACTACAGATTTGGGAGGAAGAAATCAGTTGAAAGAGGCCGCGGGGATGAGGGGGTCCCCCTTCCTCCACCTCCTCCTCCTCCTCCCCCTCCCTCCTCCTCCTCCCCCTCCTCCTCCTCCCCTTCCTCCCTCCTCCTCCACCTCCCACTCCTCCTCCTCCACCTCCCCCCCTCCTCCTCCTCCACCTCCCCCTCCCCTCCTCCTCCTCCTCCCCGTCCTCCCCCTCCTCCTCCTCCCCCCCTCCCCCCTCCCCCTCCTCCCTCCTCCTCCCCTCCTCCTCCTCCCTCCTCCCCCTCCCCCCCCCTCCTCCTCCCCGTCCTCCCCCCCTCCCCTCCTTCTCCCCCTCCCCCCCCTCCTCCTCCTCCTCCACCTCCCCCTCCCCCTCCTCTTCCCCCTCCCCCTCCTCCTCCTCCACCTCCCCCTCCCCCTCCTCCTCCTCCCTGTCCTCCCCCTCCTCCTCCTTCTCCCCCTCCTCCCCCTCCCCTCCTCCTCCTCCACTCTCCCCTCCCCCTCCTCCTCCTCCCCGTCCTCCCCCTCCTCCTCCTTCTCCCCCTCCTCCCCTTCCTCCTCCTTCTCCCCCTCCTCCTCCTTCTCCTTCTTCCCCCTTTTTTAAGATCAGTAATTACCAACCCAGGGAAAGGGGGCTTTAAGGCTGAACTCTGTATCTGTTCCCTGTGAGTTAAAGATTAATTAGAAGTGGCTTAAACACCCCGGAAAATGGGATGTGCATTTATCAGATAATAGGATTGTATTTACAGTTTTGAAATTTATATGAACTCTGTCCAGGACACATTTTTCCCCCTATAAAATGTTTCCATAAAAGGAGTCCCTGCTTCCCCAGGAACGATTTTATTTCATTGAACAATCCCTGTGTGAGCAGGAAGTCGCCTTGCAGCATCCCAGTAGCCTCCCTTTGTTTAAAGATGAGGACTTGGCGGTTGACCCACTTCCCCTGTGTGGGGGGGGGTTCGAGGCTTTAACAGTTCGTTTCTTTACATCAACACAGACAAGGTCCCTTTGCTCAGGGACCACGTCTGCTCTGCGCCTTGCTATGTTTCAAGATCCAGGACAGTGAGTCCTCGTGGAAGGAGGGAATGACCACGTGAGTGGACCTCCCTGTAGGCACTGCATGGGGGGACCTGTCCACATCTGTGTGCGTTGTCAATGCACATTTTCCAGATGGGCCGTGTGTTCTTGGAGATGACCTAGCTATACATCCAAGCCCTCCTGTTAAGAGTATTCTATGGGGAGCTGGGGTTATAGCTCAGCGGTAGAGTGCTTGCCTCACACACGTGAGGCACTAGGTTCCATCCTCAGCACCACATTAAAAATAAATAAATAAAGATATTGTATCCATCTTTTTAAATTTTTTTTTGTATCCATCTTTAAAAAAAAGAATAGTCTATGGAAGCCTTAGGCGTGATGCTATTGTGTTTTATAAATAACGATACAAAGTGTCTGTATTAAGTTCTCAAATCCTGGAAGACTAGTTCTGGGAGAAACAAAAATTACTATCCTCACATGAGTTTGGGAAATTTGGGATTAAATAGAACTAACCCAGTCTCAGATACTTTAAATGCCAAAGTGGCCCTTGTGGGTTTGCCTGTAATCCCAGGGGCTTGGGAGGCTGAGGCAGGAGGATTGCGAGTTCAAAGCCAGCCTCAGCAAAAGTGAGGCCCTAAGCAACTCAGGGAGACCCTGTCTCTAAATAAAATACAAAATAGAGCTGGGGATGTGGCTCAGTGGTCAAGTGCCCTGAGTTCAATCCCCGGGTACCAAAAAAGAAAAAAGAAAACAAAAAGAAAAAGAAAGAAAAGCCAAGGTGCATGGCTATTCTCTAAATATGGAAAGAACACACTTCATTTAACAAACCCAGTCGGTCTTGGGACTCTTCTGGAGCCCTCCTTCAGGGAGGACTTTACAGTAAACGCACACAAGTGCCAAACAAGAAGAATTTTGTGAGTGAGGACTCGTCCTGGCTGGGAGAGAGAGCACCGGACACAGCCAGAAGTAAGCAGGGGACAAGGGTCCTTCCTTCCTCCCTCCTCCCTCCTCCCTCCTCCCTCAACACACACTGTTGAGTGACCTTTAAGAGCCGGGCCTTGTGAATGACCCTGTCCATAGAAGACGGATAAGGGATGAGCGCCACCCCCAGCTCAAAGTCCAGGGACATCCGAGGACGTTAGGAGCTCGGAGGTCTGGAAAGTCCACAGGGGACAGGAGTGGGGGCGGGGACAGACAGCGAGGGCCTGGGGGGCCCAGGAAGAGGGGTTGGTCCACCTCGCCAGGAGGCGCCCCGGCTCCTGTCCCAGCCCCGCGGGGAGGCCCCTCGCCCACTACCGACCTCCTCTCCACGAGGCTGGCCAGCACTCCCGAGGACTCAGGGGACAAAAGTGCCCCTCAGACCAGGTGCATAGAACGCAGCAACTTCTTGGGTCCCCCCACCCCCGGATCACCAGACCTGCTGCCTTCCTGGGCACCGGCAACCAGGTGACAGGTGGCAGCGCCGCCCCTGTCTCTCCCGTGGTGACGGGAATGACTCCAGCCCTGGTGCGAAGGGACATCCCAGGCCTTGCGACTGTCCTGCGCGTGGGGGCGGGGCGGGGGCAGCGCGGAGTCCTGTCCTGTGAAGCGCCAGAGCGCCCTGCGGCCAGCTGCGCTGCGCAAGCCACCCCCGACTGCAGGGTCCCCTGGGGCCCACTGCGTGGACGCCACCAGCGCGGGCCACTTGATACACATGCGCAATGAAGCCGGGCGAGGAGGGAGGGGAGCGCTGGTTCCAGGAAGGGAAGTAGCATGGCCCCGCTTTCTCTCTCAAGTGACTCTCACACTGCGGAAAGTTCCCGAATATCCCGACCCAACCGCGACCCCATGTCCCTCTTGTGGTTTTCTCTTTTTTTGTAATATTTTTTTTCCTGTTTTTGTTGTTGTTTTGTTTGTTTGTTGGTACCAGGGATTGAACTCAGGGGCACTCGACCCCTGGGCCACATCCCCAGCCCTTTTTTGTATTTTATTAGAGACAGGGTCTCACTGAGTCGCTAAGTGCCTCACCATGGCTGAGGCTGGCTTGGAACTGGCGATCCTCCTGCCTCAGCCTCCCAAGTGCTGGGATGACAGGCTGCGCCACCGCGCGCGGCTGGGTCTTACATTTTTGAATGGTCGGAGGACAAAAGTAAAAAGAAGACTTTGTGAAACATGACAATTATATGAAATTTAAATTTCAGCGTCCACCAGTAAAGTTACATGGGCCACGAGCCAGGCCAACTCACCTGCCGATTGTCCGAGGCTGCTTTCATGACTTGATGGGGGAGTCGGAGGGTTGCCTGAAAAGAGGAAAATATTCTCCATGTGCCCCCTTTATATATAAAGTGCACCGACGCTGGCTCTAGACCTGAGTCCTTAGGAGAAGGCGAAGGAATCTGCTGAATCAAGTTTATCATCATTAACCTAATGTTTAAGAAATTCAGGCCAGGTGCAGTGGGGCACACCTGTAATCCCAGCGGCTGAGGAGGCTGAAGCAGGAGGATCGTGAGTTCAAGGCCAGCCTCAGCAACTTAGCAAGGCCCTAACCAATGCAGCAAGACTCTGTCTCTAAATAAAATATTTTTTCAAAGGGCTTGGGATGTGGTTCAGTAGTTGAGTGCCCCAGAGTTCAATCCCAGGTACCAACAAACAAACAAAACAACAACAAAAACAGGAAAAAAATATTACAACTACCCTCCACCCTCACTTGCAGTGCCCTACCTGCCCTCAGTCCTCTCACACCAGTCAGTCCTGAAGCCCATCCACCACCAATTCTTTTCCTCCGGTGTCTGTACTTCTCTGTGCTTTCAAATAGGTCTATTTATTGTGTATTTTAATATATAAACATATTTTACTAAAATATATAATATATAAAGATAAATTTTATGTGACAAAAAATTAACCATTTTAAAGTGGACAGCTTTTTTTTTTTTTTTTTTTTAAGTACGTTCACGACGCTGGGCAACCCCAACATTTACCTAGTTCAAAACATTTCAATCACTGCAAAGAAAAATCTCTCAGCCCATTAGTTTTCTCCACTTTCCCTCCTCTCCAGCTCCCAGCAACTGTTACTTTGGTCTCTTCCAAACGTTTCCTGTAAATGGAATCATACAATATCCCACCATCTTGACTGGTGCCTTTCCCTCAGGGTCATGTAGTTTTAGGTTCATCCACCTTTTGATGGGTTCTCAGAACGCCATTCCTTTTTTTTTTTTTTTTTTTTTAATGAGATTATTTTTTAGATATTTATTTATTTGTTTTAGTTGTACACAATGCCTTTAGTTTTACGTGGTGCTGAGGATCGAACCCGGGCCGCGCACATGCGAGGCGAGTGCTCTACTGCTGAGCCACAACCCCAGCCCTCCGTTCCTTTTTAACAGCCAAGTAATATTCCACTGTGTGGCTATACTGAAAGTTGTCTGTCTGTTCTTTCACTGATGATGGACTTCTGGTTGTTTCTACCTGTTGGCTATGGTGAACAGTGCCGCCGTGAACATTCGTGTACAAGTAATTGTTTGATCACTGCTTTCAGTTCTCAGGAGTTTACATCGAGGAGTGGGATTGTCGGATCATATGGTAATTCCATGTTCAACTTTTTGAGGAACCGCCAAACCACCCACAGCTGCGGCTTTTTCTCCTAGGACTCCTCCACCTCCATGCTCCCTCCATCTTTCCATCTCTCCGTGACACCATCTGTCCAAGTTCGAGTCAGGGGACACGGAGCCACTCTCTCCCCCCGTCCAGGCGTCCCCCAGGGCCTGTGTGACACGGGCCGCACGCCCCTCTTCTTGAGAGAGAATGTTCACCTTTGTGTTCCCCCAAACCGGAGAATGGCCCATCCATCACGGCCACGTGGAGCCCAGCGGGTCAGCCTGAGGCCTGCGGTGGCCCCCGCGCTCCTGCCGGGTCTCTCACAGGCGTGGCCCCAGGACACACTCCCAGAGACCCACACGCTACGCCCTGCCCAGGACCTGACCTAGGATGGGTGGAGAAAAGTCTGGGGCGGACAGACACGCCTTCTCCGCAGACAGCAGCCACGCCTCGACCCTTACCCTGGGCGCCACTCGCCCCCGGCCGTTTCCAGACTGGCTCCACCCCGCGGATGAGACTTAGCAGGGACGTCTGGGGGCGTTCTGTCTCTCTGGTTGGCTTTGAGTGGGGACACCCTCTGAGGTCATTCTGTCCCCGCCTGGAAACCAGCCAGTGATTCCAGCTGCTCCTGGTCCTACTGTTGAGCCTCGCCTGGTCCAGCTCCCCTGGCTCCCTGAACCATACATCTCACTGAGGCGCAGTTAAAGCTTTGGTTCCCTCTACCACAGGGCCTTTGCATGTGCTGTTTCTGTTGCCTAGATCTCACCCCACACCCGGTTCATTAAATTAACGCCTATTTATTCTGCAGCTCTCAGCCCAGTTCTCCTTTCCTCAGGGCAGACTTTTCCAGGGCCAGCTTCTCCGTTAGACACCGTGCCAAGGATTTATCCATGCCTTTAGTGGTGGAAGGGGGGATGTTTAATTTCTTTTAAATCTGAAGGAAAAAAATGACTCTACTAACGACTATATAAGGATGAATCCAACCTGGATTTATATCAATGAAGTTGTAAACTGTAGAATTTTTTCTTAATGAGAGAGGGACCCACCAAGGCAAGAGTCCCTGGGGATTTTTCTGACACCCTCCTGGCCCCGTAATGCTACCAGGGCAGGGATTCCTGCGAAGTGCTTCCGCTGTGCCCTCTGCCTCTGCCTAAGCCCTTCCCACGGTTGTAATTTGTGCCCTAATGAAAGCAGGGACCACATCAGACTCACCGACGTGCACCGTCCCTCCCAACACAGGGCCTGGCGCGTAGTATTTGCTCAATAAATGTTGGCCACAAACCAAGAAGAGGAGAAGGTTGTCCTGCACGTGACGTCCCGCGAGGACACACACTCCACCCCCCAACTGCCTGCGGGCCCCGGGAGGGGACAGGACGGAAACGTGGAGGGGAAAGCCACACAATGGACGTGGGAGGATTGGTGGTACCAGACGTCCCCCTTGGGGACAGGCAGGGGAGGGGTGGCAGAGATGTCACACACACACACACACACACACACACACAGTCGCGTCCTCGTGTGGGCCACTCTGTGATCACGCGCAGGTCAGGCGCTCCCGAGCTCGGGAGCCGGCCGGTCTCTGCTGGCAGAGGCCATTGCCGCTGAGGGTCCCCGGGGTGAAGGGGACTGTCATTGGAAGGTCTTTTCCCACTCGGGCAGGAAGTGGCTAAGTGACCGTCCAGTGTGGAACAAGGAAGCCAGCAAAGGGCAGAGGAGGGGGCGGGGCTGGCCTCCGAGCTCTGAGGAGAGGTGGGGACAAACCAAACTGGTGACCTTGGGGAAGGACGGGGCGGGAAGCCCTGGGCAAAGGTGCTGTGGGGACAGTGAGGACAACTTGGGCCTTTCTGCTCAGGGGAGGGGAGCTGGGGACGGCCGTGGAGAGAGGCCCCTGGCCACGTGGGACACTGGCTCCCTCCAAGGACAGAAGGGCTGTCGGGCCAGGGCGAGACGGCTCAGGAGGTCACTGGGCCCGGGGGACACGGGCAGGCGGCCACCTGCTCTGGCCAGTCTGCTGTCCTCATTTGTGTCTCCAGGCTAGGAAGGGGTCAGAGGACAAAGACTGGAAGGGGAGTCTGGCCGACAGCCAGAGGAAAACTCAACGACACACACACAAAACTGTCACTGGGAGCAAACAGGATGGGGCAGTGGCCTGGTTCCAAGATCCGCGGGGCTCACGGTTGACTTTGGCCTGGTGGGACAGGTGCTGGCACTTCCCTTCACAGGAACTGGGAAGAGGACAGGAAGAGCCACAGGCATTCTAAAACTCCCCCGTCCTTGTGCCGGGGCGCGGTGGCGCACGCCTGTCATCCCAGCACCCCAGCACTTGGGAGGCTGAGGCAGGAGGATCGCGAGGTCAAAGCCAGCCTCAGCCATGGCGAGGCACTTAGCAACTCAGTGAGACCCTGTCTCTAATAAAATACCAAAAAAGGTCTGGGGATGTGGCCCAGTGGTCGAGTGCCCCTGAGTTCAATCCCCGGTACCAAAAAAAAAAAAAAAAAAAAAAAAAAAAAAAATTCCCCTGTCCTTGCAGACCTGAAATTACTACAGCTGTTTACAGTGTTGTTTATATGGATCTGCAATCTCATATTAGTAAATAATGAAATATAGCTACTGAGATTCATCTCAGGAATCTGAACCAGGGATTAATTTGCCAAAGCATGTGCCATGTGACTTTTTATTTGAACAGCTTTTTCAGGTGCAGTTCACACAGCATGCGAATTCACATGAGCCAGTGGTGGCTTGTATATTCACAGGGCTGTGAAGCCATCACCGCAGTCTAATTTGAGAGCATTTTGTCTTCCCTGAAAGAAACTCCATACCAAGTTCCCCTCCTGCGCCCCACCACCACCTTCTGCCTCTCTGCCTTTGCTTATTCTGTATATTTCATATAAGTAGAATCAGATGATATGTGGTCTTTGGGGACAGCTTCTTTCAGTTAGCATCAGATTCATCTACGTCATAGCAGCTATCAGGACCACATACCTCATTCATTTTCATGGCCAAGTATTATTCCATTGTAAGGATATACCACATTTTGTTTATCCATCCACAGCTTTCACTTTTTAAGAAATTGCCAGACTGCCTTCCAAACTGTCTGCACTATTTCATATCCCAACAGCAGGGTTCCAGTTTCTCTACATCCTTGCCAACATTTGTTTCACTCTGCCTTTTTTATTATAATATGTTCTATGTTTTTTTTTTTTTAATTAGAGCTATCCTATTGGATATAAAGTGGTCTCACGGTGGACTTCATTTCCATTTTCCTAGTTGCTGATAATGTTGAGTGTCTTCTCGTGTGATTTGGCCATTTGTATATCTTCTTTGGAGAAATATCTGCTTAAATCTTTTCCTAATATTCTGATTGGGTTGTCTTTTTAAAAAATTTTTTGTAGTTGTTGATGGACCTTTATTTAATGTATTTATTTATATGTGGTGCTGAGACTCGAACCCAGTGCCTCAAACGTGCTAGGCAAGTGCTCTAGTACTGAGCTACAACCCCAGCTCTTGAGTTGTCTTTTAATTATTAAGTTGTAAGCATTCTTTATATATTCTGGATCCACAATCAGATATAGGGTTCACAAATATTTCCTGTAAATTGTCATTCACTTTCTTGATGGTATAACATGCAATGAGAGGGTTTTACTTCCATTTAGTCCAAAAAAAAATTTTTTTTTGTCATTTTCTTTTGCTGTCTAAGAAGCCATGACCCCACTCAAGGTCACAAAGATTTCCTCCTCTGTTTCCTCTAGGAGTTTTTGTAGTTTTAGCTCTTACATTTAGATCTTCAATCCCTTCTATGAACGGCGTGCGGCAGGAAGGAGTCTAAATTCATTCTTTTGCAAGTACCCAGCCAGCTGTCCTAGCGCCACTGGTGGAAAAGGCTATTTCCCCTCCATTGAATTCTCTTGGAATCCTTGTCAAAAAAAATTAATTGATATCATATGTTAGTTCTATTTTTAATTGTTCGAGGAGCCTCCAACCTGTTGGCTATGATTGCTACACTGTTACAATCCCGCCAGCAGCCCAGAAAACATTCCCTCTTCTCCACATCAATACTTGTTATCGTTTGTTTTTTAAAATAATAGAGCTGTCCTAGTAAGTGTAAGGTGATATCCCATTTCCAGGTATATATTCAAAGGAGATGGAAATCAGGATCCCAAAAAGACACCTGCCCGCCCAGGTGTGTTGACACATTCTCCGCAGCCAGGACACACAAGCAACCTCGGTGCACATCTGTGGGTGGATGAGAAAGAAAATGTGGCACGTATGCACGATGGCATGTTAAAAAAAAAAAAAAAAAAAAAAAACATCCTGTCATTCGAGACAGCAGAGATGAACCTGGGGAACCTTACGCTAATTAAAACAAGCCAGACGCAGAAGGACAAATGCTACATGATTCCCTTTACATCAGGAATTTTAAATAGTCAAACTTTCAGAAGCAAAGAGTAGAACAGTAGCCAGGGGTTGAGATAAGGAAAAAGAGGAGATGTTGATTAAAAAGATATATATATATACACAAAACTTCAAGCAGGGCACAGTGGTGCATGCCTGTAGTCCCAGCAATTCAGGAGGCTGAGGCAGGAGGATCACAAGCTTGAAGCCAGCCTCAAAAAACTTAGCAAGGCCATTTCTCAAAATAAAAATATTCGTAAAAGGCTGGGGGTATAGCTCAGTGGTCAAGTGCTTGTCTAGCATGCACAAGGGCCTGGGTTCAATCCTCAGTACTGGGGGGAAAATAGCAAATCTCCTGTCATACAAAACAAGGAAGTTCTAGAGAGCTACAACCATACAGCGTAGTACCTGTAGTTAATGATATTGTATCATATACTTTGCTAAGAGGGTAGACTCCATGGTTTGGATCTTAACTGTCCCCCACCGAGTTCCCCAGTTTGTCACATTGTGAAGTGCCAGAAACTTTAAAAGGCAAGACCTTGTGGGAGTTCTGGTCATCAAAGGGGACAGTGTGACCCCCTGTCCCTTCCTCTTCTCTCTTTCACAACCCAGCCGTGAGATGAGCAGCATTACTCTGACACACTTCTGCCAGGTGTGCTTATCACAGGTCCAAAAGCAATAGGGCCAAACTCTGAGCCCAAATAAACCTTTCTTCTTTATAAGTTGGTTTATGTCAGCTATTTGTCATAGTGATGGAAAGCTAACAAATCCATAGATCCAATGTTAAGTGTTCTCATTGTAAAATAATTAATAATAATGATAATGATAACAAGGGCAAGAAGAAACTTTTGGAGGTGACAGGCATGTTGAAAGTATTGACCATGGTGATGGTTCCATGCAGGTATAGTTATCTCCAAACTCATCAAGTTGTATACATTAAATATGTACAGCTTTTGTACGTCAATCCTCCTTCAATAAAGTGCTTTGTAAAAAAAAAAAAAATCAATTGACATTAAGAGTCTGTTCTGGGCTGCATGTGAATCCTGCAGATCTTTCTTCTAACCTAACACTGTATGGAAACACTCCAGTTTCCATCTTATCTTTTCTTAAGAGGCAGTTTTGTGTGGCGGGATTGTGCAGCCTATGATCTGGAGTAGCAGAACGTATAATAGTACAATACTTCAATGATTCAGAAAAACACAATTGCCTAGCTAGGCGATGCCTTTCATGTGACCGTGTTGCAAAGCATTGCTGATTGGCACTTAAGACTCTTTGTGAGATGGCTCACATGCAGAGGGTGCAGACCGGGGGCTCAGGGCCAAACTTACGCCCGAGTCCCCAGATGTGCTGTGTTGGGCTGGTGAATCGTCATAACATTATTTTATCCAGGCTGGGGATGTGGCTTGGTCATAGAGCAATCACCTAACCTGCATGAGGCCCTGTATTCAATCCTTAGGACATATACGTATACGTATATATATGTTAAAATATATACTGTAGCCGGGCGCGGTGGTGCACACCTGTCATCCCAGCACTTGGGAGGCTGAGGCAGGAGGATCGCGAGTTCAAAGCCAGCCTCAGCCATGGCGAGGCACTTAGCAACTCAGTGAGACCCTGTCTCTAATAAAATACAAAAAAGGGCTGGGGATGTGGCCCAGTGGTCAAGTGCCCCTGAGTTCAATCCCTGGTACCAAAAAAAAAAAAAAAAAAAATATATATATATATATATATATATATACACACATATATATATTGTATGTTAAAATATATGTTAATAACTAGAAATCTTAATTCCTGCTTTATCTTGAAAATGTAGATGTTCTATCTCCAAGAGTTGTTGTCCTTTGAAATGGGGGTGGCCATGACCCCAGCGATCCCTGGGTCTGAAGCCAAGTGCAGCTGTCCATCATTCACGCATACTGGTGCTTTTTTTTGGGGGGGGCGGTTACTGGGGATTGAACTCAGGGGCACTCAACCACTGAGCCACATCCCTAGCCCTTTCTTATATTTTATTTAGAGACAGGGTCTCACTGAGTTGCTTAGCACCTTGCTAAGTTGCTGAGGCTGGCTTTGAATTCCAGATCCTCCTGCCTCAGCCTCCTGAGCCTCTGGGATTATAGGCGTGTGCCTCTGTGCTGGGCCCTGTTGGTTTTCTTTTTCTTTTTCTTTTTTTTTAATATCTTATTTATTTGCTTTAGTTGTACACAATGCAATGCATTTCTGTTTACATGGTGCTGAGGATCGAACCCGGGCCACGCACGTGGTAGGCGAGCGCTCTACCGCTGAGCCACAACCCCAGCCCCCTGTTGGTTTTCTTGTAGGTAAGAACCACTTGCCTGTAGCTGGGCCTCCACCAAACATGAGAACGCCTCTTTAAGCTTGCATCAAGATAAAGGAAGAAGGCAAATTTCTTGGCAGAGAAAAGGGCTCTAACTACGTGATTTAAGAGGCACAGAGAGAGAGAGAGAGAGAGAGTGCATCTGTCCTGTCGGGTGCTTGGCTGTTCCCTGAAGGTGTCAAGGCCACAGCCTCTGGCTTTTCTCGTGTGTTTGCAGCATCTCTTCCATCTGAGTGTATGTTCCGAGGACTGTCCCTCGCTTAGTATTCCTGACCCTGGTTTCCCAAACGCCCTGCTATGACATTCTAGACCAGAGATGCCTTGATACAGAAACAGGCTGTCCTATGCCAATAAAACCTTTACGCTATAACGGGGACATTTCCTCAGCACCTCCTGCCTGCCCCGCCCTGCGGCAGCTCCCCACGGATGCCATCTCACAGCCCCATGAAGCGGGCCCGGCCATCCCCGGGAGACACAACCAGGCTCGGCGGGCTGCCCGAGGCTACACAGGAAGAGGGCACCGGATTTGAACTTGGTGGGCGAGACCCTGGCACCCCTCCTCTCAACCTAGTCTAGAGGGCTACTGTAGACCAATTTTCCTTTGGTGGGGGGAGCCTCTTTGTTCACCTCGTGGGAGGAAACTGAGGCACCCAGGAGCCCCAAATCTCTCCCGAATCAGACGACGCTGGAGTGACCCAGTGAGTCCCCTTGCACCGGCCCCCGCTCCTCCCTGACACCGTCTCCCACCCCACACCCATCCACATCCTCAAGCGTCCGGGGATTTGGAGGTAGTACGGAGCAACCCGACTTCCAACAAGAACCCATTCAGGGGGAAAAAAAAAAAAAAAAGTTTAGAAGTTGCCTTTTCTCGTTAAAAATTAAAAGCCCTGCTACGTCCCACAAGGAGAGAAAGTGTAATTCTTGCAACTTAAATTAATTGCTTTACTGAAGAGAAGAAATTTCCTAAAATGACTGTACTGTTTTAAAGCCACCAAGATGGTGCAGGGCAGACACATCTGAGATGTATTATCAAGTGACACAACGAGGTGGCGCTCACTGGGCTTCACCGAGGTCTGTCGGCCCCCCGCCCCCTTGTTCCCTTTATTCCTGGAACTTCTTGAAACAACTAACCCCTGGAGGTAGGGAAAGTATGGCTCAGAGAGATGAAGGGACCTACTGAAGGTCCCCAAGTCCCTTATATCAAATCAGTGCCAGGGCTGCGGCCAGAATTACTTTATTTCATACAGGGCAACAATTACCAAGCCCCCGCTGTGTGTCTGGATCTGGGAATATGGAGATGGGGGTTCTGCGATTGGCTTAGGGGGGAACTGGCCTAGACACACACCCGAGGGCTGCACCATGCCACCACAGAATCAGCCACAAGGGCTGGCTGTTCTGGGGTCCAGCAGCCTCCGGGGGTGGCTGTGTGGCCTGGGCCTTCCCAGGGAACTCTTCCTCCCCTGCCCCCAGTCTGCAGCCTCCTTCCAGTGGCCACCCCAGCAGGGAAAACCTGGGTACCAGCAAAGCTAAGGAGAGTCCCCAAGCCCCAAGGTAAAGCTGAACCCCTATATCACTCCTTACCCCAAAGCAAGTTCCAAATAGATTAGAGTTCAATTTAAAAATTAAAGCCATAAAAAGACCGAGAAGAAAAAAAAAAAATGGATCGTTGAAAATATATATAATTGTGGAAAAGGCAGGCAGAAGACCCAGAAACCATAAAGAGAAGATGAATAGATCTAACTACATGAAAATTAAAGTCCTGTATAGGGTGAGAAAAAATTACACATACAAACAATAAACTGGAAAAATATCTGTAACACATTTTCTTTAGTATTCAGCGAGCTCTTATAGCTCTCTATGAAAAAGACAAAGCCAAAATACAAAATGTACAAAGGACACCAAAAAAAGTTCATAAAAGCAATATAAATGGCCAATAAACCCATGAAAATAAAAATGCACTCATAACGCAGGCGCATGAAAATAAGATAATTTTTCAGCAGTCAGATTGGCAAAGATGAAACAGGTTAGGGATGCCCAGGGTGGGGGAGGGTGGGGAGCCCACGCTTCTATTCATTCTTAGAGAGGCACGTGTTGGTGCAGCTGTTAGAGGTGTAATTTAGCAACACAGACCCGAATTCAAAGGGTGCAAAGCCCAGGGCTCATGGTCCCCTATGAGAGATTTATTAGATGCTGTATTGGTAGGGGGACTCTAAGCAAAAACCAGAATATCCATCGATCAAAGGCCATAAGTATGCAGTTACGTAAAAAGAACTAGGAAACCTTTGTGCCAATACAGAGAGCTCACCAAGATATGCTGATCTGTAATAATGACGATGATGACGGTGATGATAGTATCTGGGCATCATCCAAGGAGTCCCAAGACACATGGGCATCCCTCCCTCTGCCTTGGTTCAGCTCTGGTACACGGTCAGGGCTAACCTACTAACTGAATGACCTTGGGTAGGTCTGTGCCTCAGTTTCCTCATCCATGAACAGGGGAACAGAGCAATGCTCACATCATAGGATTAAATGGGATAACGTGCAGGAAATACTTGCAAGAGGTACTTAGTAATTCAAGTGCACCACTTCTGACCAATTAATACATTAATGGTACCCAGTAGGTACCACATAAAACCACTGGAATTTCAAAAATTACAATCATGTAGTCAAAGAGTGTATAGAGCATGCTCTGTAACTTTTGCAGGCAAAGGAAAAAAGAAAAATAACACATGCAAATATGAGTTTGCATATGCATGAATAATCTAAAATGCGAGAAAATGGTGACATGGTGATATCGGAGGGGAAGAGACTGGCTGGGGACTGGCTGTGAGAATGAGATTTTTTCACTGTAAACCCTTTTGAATGTTGAAGCATGGCATGTATTAATTGGTCAAAAGTCAACACAATTGAAAAGTCTAAAAGAAGCCTATATGCCTATACATCCTTACATGCAAGCAAAGGAAAGCTATAGAAGAAGTTGTTATTAATGGTGTTATGTCAGGGAATCTCGCACCACTAATTGTGGTTTTTATAGCAAAATGGTAAAGAGCCTATCTGAGGAAAGAAAGAAAGAAGGAAAGAAAAAAAAAAGAGGCAGAGGCTTCTTTTGCTCGGGACCAGGAGGTTGGCCCTCCTGAATTTCTGGTCCTATCAGTGGAGTGGACTGCTGGCCATACGGGGGCAGACAGCCCTGGAATCTGAGAATCTGAGCGTGGTCGCAGCTCCAGGCTTCAGTTCGACACAGGGTACTTTTCTCCCATCCATCTCCCATCGGTAACAGAATCAATATCCACTTAAAAACCTCTGCTGGCTCCCCACTGCCTACAGGAAGAAGTCCAAACTCCGCAGCACAGCATGGAGAGTCCTTGGCCATGTGTCCCCCTAGGCCCCTCCAGCCACTCCAAGCAGTGCTCTTAGGAGCAGGGGACCGGGGAGCCCAACCTTGGGAGAGCATTGCCACCTCTCTCAATGTCACCTGAGCATCCCCATAGCCATAAAACAGGGACCAGCCCACCTGCTCCTTAGTGGAGGATACAGCAGGTGATGTGGGTGTGGGTTCCAGTGTGTAACTGCTTGGTATTTAACGTGACATAATCATTAAACGTTCCCATCGGTGTCTCTGGCTTTCTTTTATTCATCCTCTCTGGTCTTCATAGATGCTCTTCCTTCTACTCCCTGGCCTCCTTCCTCTTTTTCTACCTCGAAGGCAAAAGCCCTGCCTGGCCACCGCTCTTACATTCCCATACGGTGAACTCATTTGCCCACCGTGTCGTCCATCACTTTGATGATATTGGGCCGCATGTCAATCTGCTTCTCAAGGTCTGTAACATTCCCAAGGGCAAGAGCTGTGTCATATGCATCCCCTAGCCCAGATCCAGGCAGAGTAGGTGCTCAGGAAACACTTTTTTTTTGAACAGACACGTTTGCTCACTTACCCTCAGGGAACTTGATCATCTTCATCGCAAGAAGGGGATTCACTGAGAAAAAGAAAACGTGCTTCCCGCCATCCTAGAGTATAGAAAAGGTCGACGCCCAGTGGCCATTTCTTGCCCAAGGGTGCCCACCACGTTTAGCCATTTCTGACTTCTGCGCTGTGAATACCTGCTCACCTATGACCACGCAACCCCTGCCACAGCAGCGCCACCTCCTCTTTCAGATGAAGTGTGCAGGACGGAGTGGAGAGGTGAGGTGGACCGTGTGGCTTTTCAATGGCAGATGCACCAAGGCCCCGGCCTCAGAGAAACAGCAGCATTGTTCTCTTCCTGTCTGCAACCGGAAAAATGTCAGAACAGATGTTTCTAAATCGTGGGTAAAAATAAACAAAGGAATGAACGGCTCCCTGGCTGGTCTCGGCAGGCCTGGCATCAGTGGCAGGGTATTCTAGGGCCAGTGGCAACCCCCTGAGTGAGACAGCTCTATCTGACAGTGGGTGGGAGACAGAGGGGGTCTGGGACCCTTGATGACAGCAGATGAGTGGCCTGCGAGGAAGACAGGCAGGGCAGCACTGGAGATCTGAGTACCTGCTGTCCCGTCCAGCGCCTTAGAGCACAGATCACAGGGCTGGTGAAAAAGGAAAGGGTGGGGGGGGGGGTAGGGGAGTAGCAAGGGACAAGGAAACTGCACTTACTTAGCAGCTCCCATGTGCCCAGGGCTGTGCCAGGGGGCTTTAGAATCTCTTGTCCCATTTCATCCTGACGATTGTTCTAGAAGATGGGGAACGGAGGCACACACAGGCAGGCAGTGGTACAGTCAGAATTCCACCCTGCGTGCTCCAAACTGCAGTCTCAGCCCTTTCCACACTGAGCCCCTGGAACAGCAAGGCACAGGGGCAGGATTTCCTCTCTGCAGGGGCAGAGTGCTCCCTGGGTCGCCCAGAGCTGTTGCCCTCTCTCCTCTGCCCAGACGGGTTCCTAGAGAAGCCCCCAGTTCAAGCAGGGGAGGCACGGTACTGCCCCCTAGTGTTGGAAAGGCCACGCACAGATCTGCAGCTCCACCGCTGCCTGTAGCTGTGAGGCCCTGGCCCAGCAGTCAAGATGCACAGAGCCAGGTCATGTGCGGATGTGCCGGCACGGTCCTTGGCATGCCACAGAATGCTCGATGCCAGGAGAATAGGATTCCAGGGCTCTGCTTCCATCAGCAAGCACAGCCGAGGCTCTGAGCTCAAGCACATCTGTGCTGACACTGTCCCCGCCCTTGACAGATGTAAGGCCCCCCCTCCGTCAGCAGGGCAGGAACTCCTTGTTCACTTGGGATGGGGGTGGAGGTGGGGGCTGGCTGGGGAAAACCAAAGTTTTCATATAATTGATGCAAGATGTTGTATTTTGGATCAGATTAAAAAGATTTTCTGGTCTTCATTCGACCAAAGAGATTTTCTACAAGTTTCTTTTTACACTGCAAGTTCTTGGTGATCAGAAGAGAGAGAGAGAGAGAGAGAGAGAGAGAGAGAGAAAATCCAGATAAGTCCATGCTTTCAAGGAGAATTAGGGGTAACACCTTTCCTTCTCAAGCGATAGATCCCCTTTTCAGAAGGCCATTCTGGCTCTGTAAATTTCCCTCGGCCTTGTCTGCCTCAGTTTCTCCTATCTGTAAAATGGAGCCAGGCGATTTACCCTTTGTGAAGAGATTCAAGAAAACGCAAGGCCCTAGAAGCTTTTAAGCACCTGAATTTGGAAATCTCACGGCGTTAGCTCCTTTCACCTTCAAAGCACTATTGCCTTGACTAGACCTGCCTAATTACATTCCGGGGAAAGGGCTTGCATTTATTTGACCTGCAGGTGACAGAAATTTGGGGTGGTCACCTGTCAAAAATGGTCCTGTGTCCCAGAGAATGATACATAAAGCCTCAGTCTTATCTGATTAGCAGTGAAGCTGGGCGGGGCGTGTTTAAAGGTCTAAATATGGGGTGCTTGATCAAAGCACAGTTCCCTTTCTGCTATATGCCAGCCACCGTGTGTTTCCAGGAGAGATATTATTTCTGATAAATAGATATGGACAATAGATAATGTCTATATTAATATCACCCAAAAGCGCTCCCTCTCCCGCAGCTCACCCGAGACGGGCCCGCCAGCGTATCAAGAGGCAGCCCACAGATGCCAGACAAGAGACTTTTTTCCTGTGACAGTTTGAGCTCTCCTGTCGAAATTAACTTTCCCTCCCTCCCTCTCCTCCTTCATCTCATGCAATGCGCCTCAGAAAAAGGGGGCCTGTGTTCCTCCTGCTGATGGAAGTTGATTAGCAGTCAGGTGGAGTGATGCTCGAGGGACAGCACAGCGGATTAATTAAATCACTTCTACTGGCTAAGTGGTGACACTTTGATTTATAGCAGAGCTCACTCAAGCAGACAGCGCCTTTTCTTGCATGCCGAAGGAAGAGGGGCCAAACCGGCCAGCGGTTGGAGACGGAGGGCTTGGCAAACTTTGCAGACAAGCACCCTTGTCCTAAAGGCAGAAGCTCCCCCCACACACTGGGATCCTGTCTCTGGGGTGGGGGGGACCCACGTGGGACAGGAACCAGAGAGGAGAGACTGAGGCGGGCCAGGCGCAGAATTCCATCATGCCCCTGCGGGAAAGCCGGTCCCCCCCAGCCCCCGCCAGCCCCCACCTAGCTCAGGGTTCTTCGGGTCTGTGCTTTGGCTCACCCTAGAGACCCCTCACCTGTTGACTTGGGGCTCTTGGTGACCGTTCCATTAGAGCATCAGTCTCTGAGGTCATAACGCAGGGAAGAGCTGCACCTCTGGTAGTCCATTTGCTCATTTTCTTTCTTTCTTTTTTTTTTTTTTTTTTTTTTTTTTTTTTTTTTTTTTAGTACTGGGGATTGAACTCAGGGGCCCTCGACCACTGGGCCACATCCCCAGCCCTTTTTGTATTTTATTAGAGACAGGGTCTCACTGAGTTGCTAAGTGCCTCGCCATGGCTGAGGCTGGCTTTGAACTCGCGACCCTCCTGCCTCAGCCTCCCAAGTGCTGGGATTACAAGTGTGCACCACCGTGCCCGGCCTCATTTACTTTTTTTAATTAATGCATAATAATTGTACATATTCGTGTGGTGTTTCAATACAGGTACACGATGTGTCGTGATCAAATCAGGGTAACGAGCATTCCCATCTCCTTAACATTTCTTTGTATTTGGAGACTTGGAGTCTTGTAGTTCTTCATCAAATAGAATTATTAAAATAAAATAGAATTATTAAAACAGGTTATCATGAACTATAGACACCCCATTGTGCTACAGAACACTGGGACCTCTTCCTCCTCTATCCAGCCCCCTGCCCTCTAGTAATCACTATGCCACTCTTCTCTACTTTGAGATCTTTTCTTGGCTTTCACATGAGAAGGAACTTGTGATGGGTATTTGCTTTTCCATGCCTGGTTGATTTCACTTAATATAATGTCCTCCAATTCCACCCATTTTGTGGAGGTATTCTTTACGTCTGGAACTGTGTAGGTCTTCGGATGGATCTTATTTCACTCTTTGCTTGGCCCACTAAGAAGCTCACAGGCCAAAGTGCAGACATTCACACAGGCTCCTACATATAAACTGTTTAGAATTCCATGCATGAGTCTCTCCCAGTTCTACCTTAACCTAGGAAGTGTTTGTGTGTGTCTTCTCTTAAATGTTTTCCAGGAAGCTGCCTCCACTAGGAGTGAGGTCAGGGAGGTCAGCGGTCACAACCCCAGTGGAGAGAACATTTAGCCAGCTCTGGCTCTCTGATGACCTCCACTGGAACAGGGAGCTTGTCAATTTCTTTCTTTCTTTTTTCTTTTTCTTTTTGGTAGTCAGGATTGAACTCAGGGACACTCTGCCACCCAGCCACATCCCCAACCCTTTTTTTTGTATTTTATTTAGAGACAGGGTCTCCTGAGTTGCTTAGGACCTCATAATTTGCTGAGGCTGGCTTTGAACTCCCGATCCTCCTGCCTCAGCCTCCTGAGCCGCTGGGATTACAGGTGTGCAGTGACCACGGTGCCTGGTGAGGTTGTCAATTTCTGAGTCGCATTTCTAACCTTCTGAATCAGAATAGGCCAAGACAGGGCCCAAGAATCTTCCTTTTTAACTGATCCTCCTACTGCACCAACATTTGAGAACCAGAGTCTCAAGAGTTGGAAAGCCCTAAAACCAAACCTCAGCTGCCCCAACCCCTAGCAGGCTCATCCTCCACCCGCAGGCCTTCGTTTCTCAACCGCACGATGGCGCTGGTGCGAACTGAATTAGGTGTCCCCAAGTGACTAAATACCTAGTTGGGAGTGCCGGCCACCATCCAGCCAACGCCAGGCAACCCAGATGTCCACAGACGCACGAATGGGTAAACAGAGATGCAGAGCCACAGTACAGCGGAATCCTGTCCAGCCTTCAGAAGGAAGGACATTCCGAGGAACACGGGTCATGAACGAACCTTGAGGCTATCGCATTAAGTGAAAGAAGCCAGGCTCAGAATACCCCGGATGCCTCCGCCTGCACCAGGACCCTGCTGTAGCCAAAGTCACGGAGACAGAAAGTAGCGTGGTGGCTACCTGAGTTGGAGGGAGGGAGGGAGGGACCCGTGATGAATGGATATTAATTTTAGGTCTGAGGGGAGAAGGTTCTGGAGATGAATGGGGGGGATGGGTGCCCCACAGTGTGCATGTGCTGGACGCTCTTGCACGGGACACCCAGAAATGGTTGGAGTGGTAAATATTATGTATTGAGCCGGGCGCGGTGGCACACGCATGTCATCCCAGCACCTGGGAGGCTGAGGCAGGAGGATCGTGAGTTCAAAGCCAGCCTCAGCAATGGTGAGGCACTTAGCAACTCAGTGAGACCCTGTCTCTAAATAAAATACAAAAAAAGGGGGGGTGGGGGCTGGGGATGTGGCCCAGGGGTCAAGTGCCCCTGAGTTCAATCTCCACTATATTAAAAAATATATATATATATAAAATGTATATATATATATATATATATATGTCTCCCCGGTACAAAAAAATAAAAATAAATGCTATCGTTGTGGACTAGGAACAAAAACATTATTTTCAAGCACCTCGGTCCCCACCTTGTCCCCACCTTGTCCCCTTACATCCTCTGCAACCAATGGAGCCACGAAGGGTCTGGTTGAGGGGCAGAAGCGGGGGCGACGGGGACTGGGGAAGAGACGACCGTGCCCAGCCCGGGTGGGGCGTCCCCCTTCACCCAGGCGTCTGAGAAAGTCCCCCAGACCGCTTAGCCCCGCTGCCAGCAGGCTGAAGCGACATCAAATATTAAAAGGGGAGAGGAACCAGCATAGTTTTCCATATCAATGAATCTACTTACATATAGGAAGATTGCTTTTAAAATTCAAATACAATTATTTTTTAAAAGGCGCCCCGCGAGCGCGCGGCCGCCCTCCCGACACTGTCACTTCGGGGCCCTTGTCACGGCCTCGTGCGGTGCCTGTTGGCAGGCGGCCCGCAGCACTTTGCAACGCGCCCTCCAGATCCTGAGTGAACCTGATCAAAGGCTTGGCAGCGGCGGCGAGGGTGGGGCGGGCCATTGTCCCTCCTGCGGGAGCAGCTGCCCGCCGGGCACCGCGGCCAACCCTCATCTGCATGCGGCCGCTCTGTTCGCAGAGGCCGGCTCGCGCACTCGGGGCCTCCACCTGGGGTCTTGGCAGGGGCGTCTGCCAGGATGCCGCACCAGACCTTTTTGAAAAACGTCTCCTTGACACGGGGGACGCCTGGGAGTCTCATTACGGGCCCCCTCCGCCCAGCCCCTGGTGGCTAGTGACAGCTGGGGGTCATCCTGCCCCGAGGCTCATCAACCCAGCGACCACGCTCCTCCGCAGGCCCAGGGCTACCTGGGCGGACCTGGGAGCCCCCCCCCCCCGTCCTGTGGGGAGGGCCACTTAGTTATGTGTGTGTGCCTGGGGGGGACAGAAGTTCTTATAATTGATCACCCACCCCCCCCTTGGTGGGTCCTCACTGTGTTCTGCCCGGCTCGGTGGCCTGCTCTGTAGTGGAGGAGGGCACTGGGAGTGGGAGCCCCCAGAGACACTTGGGACCCCTGGTTCCATGGGTATAGAGGGAAGCAAACTGTCCCAGGGCAGGAGGCGTGGGCCGCGCGCTCATCTGGACTGACCAGACCCTCCCGTGCAGCCCCGTTCTACAGAAGGGGAAACTGAGGCTGGGGCAGGGCTGGGACACCCAGAGGGGTTGTCCCACTCCGAGGCCTGTTTTTGTGGGTTGGGGCTATTTTTCTTGCACCCAGAGGAAGCAGGTTCTGGTCTCTCAGGGTGCCGTCTTCTGCTCCCCCACGCCAGCCTAGCCCTGGTTCAGACAGGTCTCAGCGCCTTGCCCTCTGTCCGTTGGCAGCTAAAAGGCCCCCCTTGGCCTCCACCTCTCGAGGCGAAGGGAGGGCGGGAGAAGGGGAAGAGTTTTAGCATGAATATATGCATGTGTCTCTCCCGCTAATCACCGGAATGCATTTCAGGAGAGGTGAGCAGAGGGATTAGCGGCAGGACTCCCATTAATGTTAACTTTATTTCAGTAATGAGGTGCCAAGGCATGGGACAAGCGCGGTGGCTAATACGGTGTAATCACAGTGATGAGATCCGCACGCTGGGAGGGGAGGGGGAGGGGAGCGCGGAGGGGGTGCAGCCCGCGCTGGAGCTGAATGACACAGAGCAGGCAGCAGAAACAGGGGGACAGAAAACATGAACCCTGGCAAGGGCTGAACCCCAGCAAGAGGAAGGAGTCCATGGGCCCCTGTGAGCGAGCGCTCCCAGTGGCCAGACCCGGGGAAGGGACTCTCCCAGTGCACCTTAATCCTCAGGGCGAAACCAAGAGCTGGGTGTCATTCCCATTGTACAGATGGGCAAACCAAGTCTGAGAGAACTTAAGCCACTGGTCCAAAGATGCACAGCTAGCGGAAGAAGAAGAACCTCAGCTGGAAGTCAGGTTGCTCCTAATCGCTACACTTCAGGGCATCCCACTCTCCCACAGAGAGACGGCAAGCAAACAAACAAACAAAAAAAATAGGACCGAGAAGTGGCTGTGCACGGCGGGGCCACCAAGCCACTGCGCACCACAGGATTGAGATGTCTAGAATCAGCAAAATGCGCTCTGCAGGCCAGTCCTGCCCCGACTCCTTGTGCAGAACGACCACGCTGAGGCACTCAGCACGTTGACTGAGCACCTACTACAATCAAGCTCTCGTCTACGCCCTGAGATACGGCCAGGGACAGATCTAGGTCCCTGCTCCTACAGCAGCTGCCTTCCCGTGAGAAAGACAAGGAGGACACCACATCGAGGGAGATGAAGAGAAACACACAGCCGGAGGGCAGTGGGTCTCGACCCACGCCCCGGGGGACATTTGGCCATGTCTGGAGATGGTCTGGGTTGTCGCACTGAGGGAGGGGTGCTGCTGACACCCGCTCAGCAGGGGACGGGGGACAGGGATGCTGTTCAACAGCCTACACTGCATAGGATGGGTCCCCTCCGCCCACGACAAGGAATCACCCTGCCCCAGATGTCATCGTGAGCGCGGAGGAGCCTGAGCAGGACACCCCAGGAGTGAAGGGTGTCTGGGCAGTGGGGGCGGTGGGGACTCCAGCAGAGGGGACAGAGGTGGGGCTGGGAAGAGAGCAGGAGCTGGCTGGTAGGAGGTGATTCCTCTCGGAACATGTGGCCAGGGCTCTGGCCTTTGGGGTTTTGAATGGATGGAGACAAAGAGTCAAATGGGACCCTAGAAGCTGGTTCAAGTGTCCCTGAACAAAAGTGACCCTAAGACGACCCCTAACCCTAACCTGGTGATTCTAGGAATGATTATAAATCTCCTCCTTGGCAATGTTTGGGACCTTTCTGATTGTCACAACTGGACGTAAGGGCTGCTCCTGGCATCTGGTGGGCAGAGGCCAGGGGTCTGCTCCTGGCCCTGGGCTGCACAGGGACACCCCACCCCAGAGAAGTGGCCAAACCGTTCAGCCCCGGGTGTCAGGCCCCAGATTCCTGCTGCAGCCCATCCCTAACCCCTGCCACCCCGTCTCACCACAGGCCCGGCCCTGCCAGTTTAGCAGGGACTTCATCAGAGGCTGGAGATTCCCAGCGGATGCATCTCGGTGGCTCTAGTCCGCATTAACTACATCTCACTCGCTCTGACAGTGACGCAGATCAGCTGCTGCTGTCCCCACTGCCACCGCGTGAAACAAGAGTGTTGGAGAGGAAATTCATTATCCAGCTGTTGGGAGCCGCGAGGCAGGCGGCACGGCTCCCCGACTGGGGTACCTGGGAGCAGCCCTGGTATGACTGAGTGGCTGCCAGCCCACTTCTCCCTGTGACCTTGACATACCAGAGCAGGGCTTCCCGTGCACAGGCTGAGGATCCAGGCAGCAGTGTCAGCCGCAAAGAATGTGTGGCTTCATTTGCTCCATTGCCACCAGGAACGCGCGCGTGCGCGTACACACACACACACATACACACACACACGACAATCGGCACCTCTGTTTGTGGGGCTTAACATTGCAGGTGCTGGGCACACAGGTGGGACAGAAGGAAGAGAATGTGACATCAATGCGGAGATCTTTTTTTTTTTTTTTTTTTTTTTTTTTTTTTTTCGGTTACATTGGCTTAAAAACTGGTTTTTCATCTGCAGGTTATTCTTGCATGCTTGGACCTTAAGCAAAGAAATATCACACTTCCAGGTGGGATCTTTAAGGAAAGCTAATTAGGATTCTTGGCACCTGTAACACGAAACATTTTACAATTTTCTACAAAGCAATTTGCCAACATTAACTAATTAAAACACCCAGCCTTCCATTGAGAAGAGTGGGGAAAGAGCTGAATCATCATTTCCAGGCATCTGATACAAAGCGAAAAATCCAGTTCTTGTTACTTCTACTTAGTCAACCCCTGGCTCTTTGTGGTTTTTAGCAACCTGTCTGGAAACCTTTAGAAAAAAAAGATTTTGACTTTTTTGGCACTTAAGATCTAAAATAAAGAACAACGTGGGTAGCCGGGCGTGGTGGCATGCGCCTGTAATCCCAGCACTTGGGAGGCTGAGGCAGGAGGATCGCGAGTTCAAAGCCAGCCTCAGCAACTTAGCGAGGCCCTAAACAATTCAGTGATACCCTGTCTCTAAATAAAATACAAAAAAGGGCTGGGGATATGGCCCAGTGGTTGAATGCCCCTGGGTTCAGTCCCTGTACAAAAAAAAAAAAAAAAAAAAATCAGGAGCTGGGGTTGTGGCTCAGCGGTAGAGTGCTGGCCTAGCATGTGCGTGGCCCGGGTTCCATCCTCAGCACCATGTAAAAACGCATTGTGTACAACTAAAAGCAAATAAATAAATATTAAAAAATCAATAAAATATTTCCCCCTATTTATTTCATTTTTGTAAGAATTGCAGGCTCAGCCCTACCCTGCAGCTTATCCAAACCTTCCTCTCTCCTAGCCTCACTCACCCTATGGGCTGGCTCCATGTTGGGAAATGGGTTCCTGTCTTTAGAGCACTAGCCACTGGGGGGCGCCCATCTCAATGAAAGCCAAGCCTTGGTTCCTGGTGGATGGAGCTCATGACCACCTGGATGCCTAGACTTAAGCAGAAGAGGTCAGAGGTCAGAGGTCAGGGATGGAGTCAATTCATCTGGTTCTGAGGTGTCTGAAGGCAGGAATGATGGGACTTGTCTGCTTGGGGACAGCAGGGACACTTCTACACACCCATTTACATTTTCTTCCAGCTTCATAAGTACATTCTGATTTGCCTTTAATGCAGTGTGCATGTGAAATAGCTCAAAGGGTCCCCGTTCATACAGGACAAATGGCCTTCAGGGGTGCCAGGAAAACTGCTGGAGGTCTCTCCCCAGGGTCACCCTTGCAATCAGGCTACTCTGCCAAAGAGGCCCAGAAGGGCAGGACTGGGGAGAAAGCGGGCTGGGACTGAGGCAGAGGAGGCGGCCTCCCTGCAGAGGCCAGGCACACTCTGGGGATGGGTTGGAGAAATGCACGGGTCCCACAGGCTCACCAACCACCATCTGCAGGGTCAGGACCTGGCAGCGTTGCTCAGAAGGAGCCCAAGCTGAACTCCTGACTTACAGAGGGCATCTAAATGGGGGACCTGCAGATGCCTCCAGCAGGCAAGGATTCCTTAATCCACAAAAAGCCTGTGAGGAGGGTATTCTCAAGCTTCGTTGACAAATACAGCAACAAAGCTTCAGAGCAGTGTAGCACTAGTGTAAAACTGCTACTAAGGAGGGGCAGAATTAGGGAGCACAGCCCTGCTCTCTCCACCCAGCACATAGACCAACCCTTCACAAAGCTGTGCTGTGCGGGTTTTAAATAGCTCTATTGAGATTTAATCAACATACTATAAGATTCACACTGGTTTATGTATTCTTCATATACCTTCTTAGTATATCAAGGTGCACAACCATCCTCACAGTCAGCTCAGTGGCTGACTGCCCACGAGTTCAATCCCCAGTACCCTGCCCCCCAAATTAAGCTACTTGTGAAGCAATCTGTTTTCTATAAGGGGAGGAACTCTATGTACTTCTTGCTGTGGAATTATACAACTGGAATTACACAACATGTGACCTTGTGGCTGGCTTCCTGTCCATGACCTAGCATGATATTTTCAAGGTTCATCCATGTTGTACCATGTGTCAGCACTTCATTCCTTTTTTTGGCCAGCTAATATTCCACTGTGTAGATAGACCACATTCTGTGTAGATAGACCACATTCTGAGCAGTTTCTACTTTTTGGCTACTGTGACTAGTGCTGCCAAGATTTCTATACACTTTTTAAGATCATATTTCATCCCTTTTATTAAAGACCAAAAGAAAAGTTATACACACATGCTTCTCACTGAATGATCTTACAAATAGTTATTGAAATGGCGAAGACAGGAGGAGCAGATGAGGGTGGTGGGCAAAGGGTGAGGACTTTTGGGTCAGGACATAAAAATGATTATTTTGGGCCATTCGATCCTTATTAAAATACCTCCAAAGTGTGAGATGCTTTACAAGGTACTAGTCATTTCAGACATGAATAGTCTGTTGTTCATTAAAAAACATAAACTTGGGCTGGGGTTGTGGCTCAGCGGTAGAGTGCTCGCCTAGCACGTGCGCGGCCCGGGTTCGATCCTCAGCACCACGTAAACATAAATGCATTGTATTGTGTACAACAAAAGCAAATAAATAAAAAATTAAAAACAAAACAAAACAAAACATAAACTTGTTGCCAATGTCAATCATTTCTCTCTTCAGGGCCCCATCCTGCTCATCAGGAGAGTGGGGACTGTGCCCTGGAGGGTCGGGAAAAGCAGGGGTGATAAGACACTGGAGAGCGTTCTGGATTCTACCAAATCAGACATGCAACAAATAGAATCCTGGTAACATTGCTGTTAGGATTCAGTACATGACTTGGACCCACTGTCCTGCTGTCACCAGAGACAAAGTACTGCTTCAAACCCAGTGAGGAAACTTCTCAAGTGCCAAGAGTTGTCCACACAGCAAGAAGTGCGTTAAATTTCCTCCCCTTATAGAAAACAGATTGCTTCACAAGTAGCTTATATTTTTGGTGGTTGGGTGGTACCAGGGATTGAACTCAGGGGCACTCAACCACTGAACCACATCCCCCAGCTCTATTTTGTATCTTTTATTTAGAGACAGGGTCTCACTGAGTTGCTTAGTGCCTCCCTGTTGCTGAGGCTGGCTTTGAACTTGCGATCCTCCTGACTCAGCCTCCCAAGTGCTGGGATTACAGGTGTGCGCCACCACGCCCAGCTACGAGTAGTTTGATATTTAGGCACTATCTCCAACAGGAGAAAGACTTTGCAAAGCAGCAGAAGTAGGCCAGAATTGGGGGGAATGGAGGAGGGAGGATTTAGCTGATGGGACTCAACAATCTGCCATAGAGAAGTTGTGGGTGGAGAGAGTGCCCCACACGGAAAGTTCCCACGCTGAACTTGCTTGTCTTTGCAGCAGATGTCTTTGCAGTTGCACTAACACACTCTGCAAGGTGTGTTAGTGCAACCCTTGCCAATGAAGTGCTGGACAGAGAGCATCTGGGGCTGTGCTACTTGGAGACTTGAGCGCTTCTTCTTTTCTTAGGGGAAAAAAAAAAAAGAAGGTGTGTGGAAAACAGGAAGTGTTTAGATACAGGAATACGAGGCAGTCTGGCACTGGTTTGAGTTCTAAACTCCAAGGCAGTCCCCAGTCCCAGAGTAAAGATATCAATGGGGGCAGGGAGGCATCTAAAATTAAGCAAATCAGAACCAAGCAATGGTCCACTTAGGGCTCATTCTTTCCAAGGAATATTATCATTCATTAAAAATCAAGCAGTTCTGTTAAACTTAGAAAATGAAGGGTCATTTTTTTTTTCTTATATGTGGAAGCTACAGAAGAAAACAAGAAAGTGGGGAGGGGTGTCTTATAAAAACTGGAGGGAATGAGGCAGGAGGATCGCAAGTTCAAAGCCGGCCTCAGCCATGGCGAGGCACTTAGCAACTCAGTGAGACCCTGTCTCTAATAAAATACAAAAAAGGGCTGGGGATGGGGCCCAGGGGTCGAGTGCCCCTGAGTTCAATCCCCAGCACCCCCAAAAAATAAAATGAAGGGAGACCATCAGGGAGGAGGAAAAGGACCAGAGAGAAGGAGAGGGAGAGGAAAATACTGGGTAACAACACTGACCAAATTATATTGTTCTGTCCTGTGCGTGCACAAATAGGTACAACGAATCGCAACATTATATAATGCACCAGTAAAAAAATGGGAATGTTCTAGTGGTATTAGATATGACACAAAAAGATATGAGCTGCAAAAGAAATATCAGGCAAGTTAAAACTTCATCAAAATTAAACTTTTATGCTTCCCAGAACCCGACCCCCCAAAATCAAAAAGACGACCCATGGAAAGAAAGAAAATGTTTACAAATAGGGTCCAGAACTTATAAAGAACTCTAATAACTCAAAAATGAAAAGAAAAAATAAATGAATCTAAGATAGGCCAAGGATTTAAATAGATCTTTCAAAATATATACATACAAATGGCTAACAAGCATGAGAAAAGAGCTTTAAAATAATTAGCCATCAAAGATATGCAATTCAAAACCACTGTGTTCGTCACATTTATTTTCATATCTATATTTTCATATGGCTTCATATATATATATATATTCAAACATATACTCATATATGAAGACATGTACACACACACGTATATCCTATTAGTTTCATCCTTTGGGGGTTGAACTCGAATGTTCTGGAATGGGAACCCACCCAACGGAGGGACCAGGGATCACCTCCTCTGCTCAAGTGGAGGACTTCCCTCAAAAGGTCGCGGGCAGCCGGGCGCGGTGGCGCACGCCTGTAATCCAGGCACTTTGGGAGGCTGAGGCAGGAGGATCGCGAGGTCAAAGCCAGCCTCAGCCATCGCGAGGCACTTAGCAACTCAGCGAGACCCTGTCTCTAATAAAATACAAAAGAGGGCTGGGGATGTGGCCCAGGGGTTGAGTGCCCCTGAGTTCAATCCCCGGTATCACAAAAAAAAAAAAAAAAAAAAAAAAAAGGTAGAGGGCATGGGAATCTATGCCCGTCACACAGTAAAGGACATGGGGACCTCCTCCTCCAGTGGGGACCTCCTCCCGTCACTGTACCCTCCCCTAGATGAGAAGGTCCACGTTCTTCGCGCTCTGAGAGCAGCAGGTCCTCATGCCCTCCACCTGGTGAGGGAGGAGAGCGAGTACCCCCCCACCTGATCAGGGGAGTTAATCCCTGGACCCTCCAAGTGATGCTCAGTTCCTGTTTCAGAACACGCCAGGTCAAGGTCAACCCCCGAAGTATGGGACTGGAGATGTCAGTGATGACCGTGCCCTCCCCTAGGCGGGGAAGTAGATCTCCACTCCCTCCAGCAAGTGAGGGGGGTAGCTCCCCTTGAAGGTAGTATGTCCCCGTGTCCTTCATAACTTGAGGGGCACAGGTCCCCGCGCCCTCCACCTGGGGAGGGGTGTAGGGCCGTGTGTAATCCACCTGGTCGCGGGAGTTCATCTCTGTGCAGTGCCGCTGATGATTTCCCATTCCAGGTTATTCCAGTTCTGCCCTCAAAGTATGAACTGGAGAAGGCATTAATATGTGTATGAGTGGTGGATGAATATGGATGTGTTTCTACATAAGAATATGTACAGTAGTGTGGTTATGAACAGGAATGTGAGTACATACAAATATGAATGTGTATGTTAACATGTAACATGAATACTGGTACAAATATAAACATGCATGTGAACATGAACACATATATGAATATCAATACAAATATGTGCATGAATATGGGGACATACATGTACTTGTACATGAATATAAATATGTACATTTACATGTACATGACTGTGAATATGAACATGAATATGTGTATGGATATGCACATGAATGTGAAATGACTATGCAAATATACATGCATATGTACATAATATTATGAATGTGAATGTATACATGAATGCATATATATATTAATGGATTTGAATATATGTGAATTTGTACATGAATATGCACATAACATGAATATGAAGATTATATGTATGTGAATATTATATGAACTTACAAATGAATATGTAAGATATATACATATACACACACACATATATATATGTATATATATATATATGTACATGAATTAGATCCCGCGCCTTCTGCTCACATGGGGAACGGCTCTCCATGCCCTCTGCTATGTGAGGTGAGTAGACCTCCACACCCTCCGCACCTTGAAGGCTCTTGGTCCCCACGCGGGGAGTAGGTCTCTGTGTCCTTCACCGTCAGAGGACTAGATGCCCATGCTCTCCACCGGGTGAGTGGATTGGAATCATGTATCCTTGACCCGAACGGGGGACTAGTCCCTATCCCCTCCATCTGATGACATCCCACTACCAAATATTCCAGTTCAACCCCTGAAAGTGTAGAAGGCGTATATGTGATGTATGTGAATATACATGTGGATATTTTTGTGAACATATGTGTGAACATATGTGTGAATATATGTGAGAATATACGTATGATTCTAAGTTTGACTATCTATATGAATTCACAGCTCCAGCGCCTCCCCCTCAGTATCAGAAATGTATCACCATGCACTGCGGGACGGGGGGCGGGGGGAGTCCAGCGCCACGCCCCCCGACCTGCAGTGGAGGAGGTGCCTGTGGGGGGAGGAGATCCCCAAGTTCTTCACTGTCAGGAGATTGGACCCCCTGCCTTCCACTGATGAGGGGATTGGAACCATGTATCACCCACCTGATCAGGTGAGGCGATCTCTGTACCACCCATCTGATGAGACCCCATTCCAGAACATTCCAGTTCAACCCCTAAAATGCAAAACTGGAGAGAACTTTATATATGAGAAGGCATGATTGAATACATATGAATTTATATGAACACGTACATGAATATGAATGTAGAAATGGAAGCAGTATGTGAACATATGTATGAATATAAGAATATGTGTAAGTATATACATGAATACATATGAATGTACACATTAATATCTAAATGAGAACCTAAGTGAGCCCATGAATGAACACATAGGGAATACATATATGAACACACGTGTGAAGTTAGACACCAGTTCCCTGGCTCGGTGTGGGAAGGAACCACCTGCCCTCCGCCAGATGAGGGGCATAGCTCTGCACCTCCTCCCCCCCGTGAGGGGAGCCAGTCCAACAGGGGAGCACAGCCCCTGCCCTCCACATGGTGAGGGGAACACCGGGGTCCTCCTTTGGATGAGGAGAGTCAGTCCTGTGCCCTTGATCTGATGATTCCAGCACATTCCACTTCAAGCCCTGAAATATGAAACTGGAGACCATTTCATAAATATATGTATGAATACATATATATCAACAAGAATATCTGTGAATACCTATAGGATTTTTTTTTTTTTTTTTTTTTTTTTTTTTTTTGGTACCAGGGATTGAACTCAGGGGCACTTGACCACTGGGCCACATCCCCAGCCCTTTTTTTTCTATTTTATTTAGAGACAGGGTCTCGCTGAGTTGCTAAGTGCCTCGCCATTGCTGAGGCTGGCTTTGAACTCGTGATCCGCCTCCCTCAGCCTCCCAAGTGCTGGGATTACAGGCGTGCGCCACCGCGCCCGGCTCTAGGAATACCTATATGAATATCTACGTGAATATACACAAATGAACACATATATGCCTATATGGGATTCGCATATATTCACATATGCCTATAATCCTACATATAGTGTCCATATAGGATTATATAGGCATATATTATATGAATATGAACATGAATATGTATGACTATGTATTCATTATATGCATATACATGTATTCATAAATCTTCATACATGTGTTACATACATTTTTACATATATTTTAATATATTCCTATGTATGAACATATATACTTATTCCTATGTTTATTCCTATATGTTTATTCATTTATATTTATATACCTCAATTTATATATTAATTTATGTATGTACTATATGCATGTATGATTACATTACTATATAATTAATATCGTACATCTGCATGTGTGCAGATGTTCATCTATATATTTAGATATATTACTACATATGCATATGTATGTGAATATATGTAAATATATACATATGTGTATGAACATACATGTGTGGACACACATGAATACATACATGTGAATATGCATGTCACTCACCTATAGAGTCATCTCCATAGATTCTGGCTTCTCCAGTCTCGTGTTTCGGGGCTGAACTGGCACGCTCTGGAATGGGAACTCATCAGATGGTGGGCACAGGGATTCACTCCCCTGGTCGGGTGGAGGGCACGTCTTACTCCTCCCCTCGCCAGGTGGCGGGCACAGGATCTGCCACCCTCGGGGGGTGAAAGGCGGGTGGACCCATTGCCCCACGTGGACCTACACCTCTCCACAGCCAGGGGTGGAGATCTTCACCTCCTCTGGCTGAGGGCAAGGGGAGCCATTCCCCTTTCTGAGCGGAAGGCACTGGGCTATAATTCCTACATCTATTCCTACAAATATCCCTGCATATTTTCCTCTATTTATTCTTATACATATATTCTGCGGCGGCTTGAGAGGCTGAGGCAGGAGGATCGCGAGATCAAAGCCAGCCTCAGCACCTTCTCGGCCTCAAGCAACTCGGCGAGATCCCCTAAGTAAAATATAGAAAAGGGCTGGGGATGTGGCCCAGTGGTCCACCGCCCCTTGGGGTCAATCCCCGGTTCCCCTAAAGGGGGCCGGGGGGGGGGGCACGTGGCACGGGGTGCCCGAGGCGAAGAGGCCGGAGCCCGAGCAGGAGCCCGAGCCCTTCCTTCTCCGCCACAGCGCTCCCAACGCAGCGACGACAGCGATTCCCGCCTTTCTCAGGTCTGGAAGATCCTGTAGGGACAGCGGCGAGGACAGGGAGGCGGAAGGGCTGGGAGCGGCTGTGACAAAGGCATGGCAGCGCGGGCGGGTGAGTAGGGAAGGCCAGCTCTGAGGAGGCCGTCGCGGAGGATCAGCGACCTCGTGCCTCTAGTGGTTCCGGGACTCCCGCACCTGGGCTGGGACCCGCAGGGCAGGCGCATCCACGAGCCCCTGCGGACCAGGGATGGCCGGACAGTGTCTGGATAGGACGGATGACCCCGACTCCTGGGCTCAGTGAAGGGCAGGACGCGGGCACGGCCTGAGGCTGCCTGGTGAGCAGGTGACCCTGGGGCCGTGGCCACGGCGGGGTCCCGAGCTTCGACCCTTAGGAGCCGGCTGTGGACTTCTTCAGGGGGGACATCGCGATCCACCCGGTGACCACCCGCCCTGCTGACACACAGCTTCCGTCCCGCCCCTGGTGAAGGAGAAGGCTGCTCGCAATGCAGATGCCGTCAGATGGGCTGGACCTAGCCTCGCCAGCCGGAGGCCCCACCCCCAGACTCTAGGACTCGTGGGCGCGGGAGGACCCTGATGCTGTGCTGGGGCGCCACGAGGTGCACGTGCGCCCGCCCGAGCTGGCCCTGCCTGGCCACACTGAGTCACCCAGGCCCCTGCCCGCCCGCCTGCCCAGCGAGCACGAGCGCTTGGCTGGACACCGCAGGAATCGGAGCGAGAACGCTCAATTCCCTGCCCCGAAATCCCACACCCTGCGGCCGCTCCCGGGCACCCCCACTTTGTCCAGAAGCGCCTTGAGCGCCGTCTCCACCCGCTGCGCCTGCCACAGCACAAAATAAGGGTGGACGGGATCCTGGAGACCTCGTCGCCAGCGGCCTCAGCCCAGAGACGGGCCAGGCCCTGGTCTTCAGGGGCCGCACGACCCTGTCTGCTGCCTCAGCGTCTTCCCAGGGGGCCGGTGGCTGGTTCCAGCTCAGATGTGACTCTGAGAGGTGGCCACTGCCGGCTGCATGAGAAGCTGTGCTGTGGGGGTGGGCTGAGGAGTGTCCCCGGGAGCCCCACCCCCAGCCTGGTGGCCGGGTGCATGATGTGGTGCTGTTGCTGAACCAGTCTTGGGGGTCCGGCTGCTGAGAGCCTTCACCCTGCCCAAGGAGCCTGCCTGCAGCCTGCCAGCTGGGTGGAGGCCTGGGAGGAAGAGCACCAGGGCTCCTGTGGCTGTCCAAGCAGTGACACAGGTGACCTGGCACGGGCATGGGGACTACTGGCTGTGGTGCTGGCCACCCCGGGCCACAGCCAGAGCCCATTCCACCGTAGCCACGGACAGGTGCTGCTTCCACCCCACAGGCCCCTCCTGCACCAGGAGCTCACCACCAAGCTGATGCCCAGTTGCGAGTGAGTGTCCAGCCGGGCTGTGCACCTGCAGGGGACAACATCATCTGTGGCCGCCATGACAGAAAGCTGGTGAGGTTTGGCCTGGACCTTTCCATGCAAAGTGCTGAGGCATCACAGCCTCTGAAGGGGCCGGTGCCTGCCCGAGCCTGGGGGCATGGGCTGTGGTCTCCTGCCCCACGCAGCGTGGGCAGGGCTGATGTACCCCGAGGCCTCTCCCCTGGGCTTGCAGGTGGCCACCTTCTGGCTGTGTGTCTGCACGGTCATCCCTCTGTGCACATTCCTGGTGACAATCGTCTTCTTCTAGGGACACGAGTCATATGGGATTGAGGCCCACCCTAATGGCCTACCTTTTTACCTAATCACCTCTTTAGAGACACTGTTTCCAAACACAGTCCCATTCTGAAGTACTAGGGGTTCGGACTTCAATGTGTGGATTTTGGGGGCACAACTCAGCTCCTAAGGACCATGCTCAGAGGGGAAAAAAAGGACATTAAGATGCAGCTTCCTCACGAGGGCCATCCTAAGGTGCTCGACTCCCGTCCAGCACATCCTTCCAAAGCCCTCCCTGCAGGGACAGCAGCAAGCAGGCACGACACTTGGCTTCAATCAAGGATGACCTGATCCCAGGGCCAGCAGCAGATTTCACGGCAAATGCTACAACCATCGTCCTCCACCTGGGACCCTCCTCCAGGCTCAGAGCCCCGCCCCACCCTTAATGCATGGCAGGGGTCAGTGGCCCATGCTTAGGGGTGTTCGAATCACCACCCTGGTTTAAGCCAGGAAGACCCACCGTGTGCCTCCGCCTCTTTGTCTCTGAGCTTGTTTCTCTAAGGGGGGGTAAGATCTACCTATCACATAAGGGGTTTTGTTAGGGCTGTTTTGGGGGTGGTGCTAGGGACTGAACCCAGGGCCTTGCACACTTGAGGCAAGTGCTCCACCATGGAGCCACATGCCCAGCCCACTTATTGGGGCCATTAAACGAGCGGGATTATTAGCAGTGCCTGTCCCCAGGAAGTGGGTAAAAGACATTGCTGAGGCAGCACGCTGCCTGCTGGGCCGGCCACACCCAGAGAGCCCCAGTCGCTGGGATTGCCGTTTGCACGGGCTCCTCCATCCAATGGCGCAGCCTTAAGCAGAAGCAAACCTGAGCGTCTGTGTCCTCCTCTACCCCATGAAGAGGAAAGGGAGGAACACGTGCCTGGGAGGGGACAGCAGAGAAGTGCTGTACACGTGCTGAGCACAACCAAAAAGGACAACCAGAAAGCCTCGCCTACTTTTTGTCTTGGTGGATGGCAGTGGCAGGGGCACCCCTGGAGCACCAAAGCAGGCCTGTTCTCTCCAAGGGCTCCCTTCCTGAGTCCCTGTCCTCACGCTGCCAGGCCCCGGGAGAGGGTCCTGATCTGTCACCGCACCAGATGGCTCTCCATCTATAGAAATAGCTTCATTGTTTTCAGGAGAGGGAGCTGCGGGCAGCACCAGGCCCAGTTTCCACACAGCTCACGGGAGGATGGAAAACCTAGGGAACTGGTGCCCCCAAGTGGCCGCCGGAGGCGCTGCGCCTCCTCGCCCCTTTCCACCTCTCCATCGTCTTCCTTGAAATAGCACCCACAAGTGTCGTTTTCGCTGTTGTCCTTCAGCTCTGAAAAGGCTGCGGTGAAGAAGAGAGCTCTGAGATCACGGCGGACTCGCTCCGCAGTCCTTCCCAGCGCTAAATCAGGTCAATGAGCTTATTTGTGTCAAATAAATTAGCCCGACCAACTGCTAAGCTGCCGCAAGACTATTTATCTTGGGCTTCCGAGCTGGCATTTAATAGGCTGCAGGCAGGTATGGATGTCACCAAGGGAGCCCAGGGAGCTCATGCTGACAGCCTGTTCGGATGCACACCCCCAGGGGAAACTGAGTCCAACACTCGAGGGAGACTCCAGTGCCTCTGGGCACCAGGAGGGGAATGCAGACCCCGGCTCCAAACAGTGCCTGCAGGGATGCCACCAAGTACTCAGGAAGATCTGAGAACTGCAGTTCTTCCCACTCCTGAACACCACTGCTTAGACCAGACACCTGACAGCAGAACTGGCGCGGGGGGGAACTGGGGCTGCCTTGAACTCAGACCCCCTTTTCTTCAGCACTGTGTAACCAGGAAGAGGGCCCACGCATCCTTCCCTGACCTTTTCATTCTTCAGATTTCTGCATTTGGTGATTCACTAGGATTAATGGAGGACCTAGGAGATTTGGAGTGGAGTTTTCCTGATCTGCCTTTCTTTAGCTTTCTCAGGAGAACGGGAGGGGGACCCCAAGATGCAGCAGCCTGCCTTGGCAGGTTTGATCTTGGGCATGCTTCATGCAGGTCAGTTCTGGCTGCAGAAAATGCCTCCGTTTGTGGAGAACAAAAAGCCTTCTTTCCCCACCGTGTTAAATCAGGCAAGGAAAAGAATGCAGAAATGCAAAACCAAACTCAAGTGCAATTATGAAGGGTTTTAACCTCTAACTGGGCTTCAATTTTCAAGGCAGGATGACATAAGTAGAAAGTGCACTTTCCTGCTCTGTAATGAATTAGCTATAATTGGATTAAATCAATCTACCAGGAACCAATTCCTTTAAAATAATATGTACAGCAGGATTCTACCTTTATTTACATACAAATACAAAATACATGTGAATACGAAAAATATGGGCAAAACTTTTCATCAGAACTTTCATCAGTGTTTATCTTTGGGGGGCTAGGAATCTGATTTGACCCAATTTAATTTTGGGTAGGTTTGTACACTTGAAGGTTTGTGCCATGTGATGCAAAAGGGCAACCTTTTGTTCAGCAGTGCCTACAGAAGCCCTGCCTGGGAACTCCAAGACGCTCTGAGCACCTCGAGTTAAGCATGCCTAAATAACTCAGCAGTGTGTTCAGGTGAGCTGTGGGTCGGCAGCTCTGCGCTTTCCTGCCAAAAGACAGCTGCTTTCATGAGAGAAAGCACCACAGCTGTCTTCACAGGTGCAGGGCAGCAACACATAATGGGTTGGTCCCAGCAGAGAAAGATGTCTATCCAAAATCTGGGAAGAGGCAAAAAATGGTTGGCCCCAGTTTGAATCTCCAAAAGAGAAGCAGGAAAGCCCTGGCTTAAGAAAAAGGGGTTCAAACAACTCGATTCCACTTACCCTGTGAAAATCATAGCCCACAACTGGGAGACAGGGGCTTGGGTCTTTAATCAGAGGTGGGACCTTGGTGAATCAGAAAGTCAGAATTCTGGATCTGTAAGAGTTCTTAGCAATTACTGACAAATGAGGAAACCAAAGCCAGCAAGGTCAATGTACTCAAGGTCATCAATGCCTGGGCCCATGTCAATTTAATTAGGATGCTACTCTAACATACCTCATACAGCTGTTTTTACCTACGTGTCTGAGTGTGCACACAGGGCCAAGGGTCTGGGGGTCATACCCGGAGAAGCATGTTATTATATTCACCATCCAAATCAGCATCCATTGATCAAATGTCTACATAAGAAGTATTTTCTTCAATATTTCTGTCTTGAAACCTCCTAATAGAGCTTAATAGAATGCCCCATCTTAACAGGACCCAACAAATCTCACATACACACACACACACACCACCTTAGTAATAGTGAGGTGTGAATCTGGGTATGGAGGTGCACACCTGTAATCACAGAGACTCAAGAGGCTGAGGCAGGAGGATGGCAAGTTCAAGTTCAAGGCCAGCCCCAGCAAATTAGCAAGACCCTGACTCAAAAACTAAAAATTTAAGAACATAGCTCAGTGGTAGCGCATGCCTGGGTTCAATTGCCAGTACCGCCATTAATCAACATAGTCTGGAATTTTGAATCACTGTCAACATTGATTTCTCACTTAGCCACCACTACTTTTGATTTGGGGATTGCATGGATGCATTTTGGCCAGAAACTTACATTCAACACTGCATTAAGAATTTATGAATTAAAAATATTCCAAGGAACTGTTTGCCCATTTATACACATTTCTAGGGGCGATGATCTGGTCCCTCTGGTCCCACAGAACGTGCAATCCTGACAAATGACACGACAGGACTCATTCCTTTATAGTGTTCACGGCTGTGATTTCACTGTATATAGTGTGGAAGTTCAATTCTAACATCAGAAGCTCCTCGAGCTATATGATGATCACCGGGGTGCTCCTGAGACTCTTGACCACAGCTGCTCTGGTCCTGGCTCAGGTCAGTGCCATCGGCCATTTGTTCCTCTTCACGTGTGAAGCAGACTGGACGGGGAACCTGCAGACACACGATGGAGTGCAGACAGAGGTACAGGCACACAAAACCTGCAGCCACAGCGTGACAAACTGCAGACGTGCAGACCGGGAAGAACCCGCCTGGAGGGCGACAGCCTGACCTGTCAGGGATTCGGGGAGATCTTGTTAGGAATGAAAACCCTCAGAACATTATTGCCTTTTTAATTTGTTTTTACTTGTATGATACCTTTTTTGGCAGAATGGCTAGGTTTCTAAATGACATCTGTAGTGACAGGTCCACACCTCTTCCCCATCACCACCCACAAAGCCAGTCCTTGGGGAACTGTCTCCGTGCTGGGGGCGCCAGTCCTCGGCGGAGGCGGGGTGGGATCTGCAGACAGGACGGTGTCGGCACGCAGTGGCTCTGCAGCGCGGTGGGGACACGGTGGCAGGGCAATGATGTGGTGCCTCGCGGCAGCACTGGGCTGCCAGAGACCTGTGAGGAAGGACCAGGTCCCGCGGGGACCGCGGGGTAATTTAATCAGCAGCACTTCAGCTCCGCAGGCGCGAGGGCAGGGAATAATGAAGTCAGCGCGTCCCGGTCCCGGAGCTCCCGGCTCAGCCGAGGGGTAGACACGACCCGGGGGCTGGCTGCTCGCCCCCGGCACTGCAGGGAGGGCAGGCGGAGCGGTCTGTGCTACCGGGCGTCCTGCGCAGCGAGGGACGTGAGCCGCACGCCTGGCCTGCGCCCCCTAAAGGCCAGTGGCACTGCCCCTATCCAGATGTGTCAAAAATGTCCCTGGACATTGCTAGATGTCCCCTGGGAAAAAAACTGCCCGGTTGAGAACCTCTGCCCTAGACCTACTGGAAAACTGAGCTGTGAATAATGAGGCACTTGCTTCTGAGTGTCACAGGACTGAGAAAGAGAAGAGAAGGGGTTGAAGCCCACCCCCAAACGCTCTGTAGTAATCAGGAGGAAAAGGGGGAAAGTTGTCACAAAGACACAATTCACCACATGTGAACGATAAATGACCATTCAAACATGAGACGGAGTTCATCTCACTAGAAATTAAATAACAATGAATAGCACTTGTGTGTTTTTAACTCACGAACAAAGACAGATGCAAAAAGTAAATCTTTTGCAATTCATTGTTCAGTATGAGTTTTGATCCTTACATAGAAGGAATATTATGATTAAAAAAATTTTTAAATACAAATCAAAACACTGAGATTCATTAGCAAAGAGTTTAAAAATGGTAACACAGGGTTGTCAGAGGCATGGCAAGGGGCATCCCTGGCACCCTGGGTAAAGTAAATTGGTGAAAAGGCTTTGATACAAATGTCCGCACAAGGGTATCATCAATGCACCATTCATAGTAGGAAACACAACAGACCTGGACGTGTTGGCTAACTGTGCTCAGCAGGGAATGGAGAATGGTACTTCAGATCCACGAGAACGGCACGTGGCCACTGAGAAGGAACCACACAGGCACATGTGCAACGCACAAAACTGCCCTCCATGTTGTCTGGAAAAGGTCACGGGAAGAGAAAAACGGCTGGTGCTTATCTCTAAGTTGTATGACTTTAGGTTCTTCTTTCTGCATTTAGATATTTCTGAATTATCTGAAGCTTTTTGTGTGTGACAGGAGTTTCCACTCATAAGAAAAATAATAACGAGCGCTCTGGACTCCACCTCCCAACCCCAGGAGCCGGTCCGTCCCCAGTCCTGCCTTCCACCTCTGCTGCTCCCAGCCGGGCTGCAGGCATGGCCTTCTGGCCAAGGCGTGGGTCCCCGCTCAGACACCCCACAGCTGGCCTAGGAGAGGGAGATGTGATCTCATGTAACAGGTGACAGCCTGAGACTCAGAAGAGGACGGAAGACTGTCCAAGGCTGCGCCATTAATAAGCAGCAGTTGCTAACTGTGAGGCACGGTTCTTCCCAGCCTACAAACAGTCTGCCCTACACACAATATCTCTGTACATTTTAAATCTAGCTGCAAACTCTGAGGATGGGAAAATCTGCTAAGAATTTCACAAATTGAGCCACCGTTCCCCACAGTTCCCTGGGAGCAGACACCAACTGAAGTACCTCAAGGAGGAAGTTCCGAGTCAGCCTTTGAAAGATGCTGAGGGTGCAATCACTGCCCCGAAGGCCTCTGCTTGTCCAAGAACTCGGGAGCTCAGAGGCGGCCAGGCCTTCCTTGACATTCCTGTCTCAGAGCCTTCCCACCCCTCCACGTGCTGCTCACACATCTGCACAGCTCCAGCCTCGAGTGTGGCAAGTAAGATTCAGCACTGAGGGAGATGCTTGGAACTGCCCAATCACCTTTTGTCCAGAACATTCAATATTCAATATATATATTTTTTCTCAACTAAAGGTGTGTTCTCCTTTCTGGGATCTTTTCCTAACTGTAAAGCTCCAAAACAGCGTACACATCCCTAACTGACTTTTAAGCACAATAAACTATACTCCTCAGCTAAATGAAAATGACCTTTGAACTATGAACCTAATGTGGACGTGTGAGCCCCCACCTCCTCCTCTGGCCTGGACAAGTGAAAGCCCTAGGCTCCGGGGCAGATGGTGTGTGTGGTCAGCGCTGGAGCTGGCAGGGGTGGTGGGAAGCACAAGGGACCAGAACCAGAGGCGAAGCTCCCGTGTGGGTCGTCACGAAGTCTGGGTGGGGCTCGAGGTGACTGTACCTCCATGTCCTCATCCACGAGGCGGAAGCACAGTCCTGCTGATGGCGAGGCTGCAGCGCCTGTGTGAAAGCAGTAACACGGAAGGGGTGCTGTTCAAGTGCAAGGTTGGAGAGGACCGGCAAACGGGCACAGGCCGGCCTCTGAGGCAAGCCGTGCACTGCTCCAGACCAGACTGAGCACGAGGGAGAGGCTGGCATCAGCGGCGACCAAGGGAAGACGGGCACTCAGATTCCACACTGCGCTGCCCAAAAGGTGCGGGGCCAAATGCCGAGGGGTGCCAGGGCTCTCTCAGAGCTCGCTTCTGCGCCAAGGGAAACCCGGAGACTCGGAAAAGTCCAATGCAAACAGAATGGAATTGTTGGGATCTGACGTCGAAAAACAACTGCTGACGGTTCACCCTGCAAGAAAACTTACTGAGGAGCACAAATTACCTAGGGAAGTAAATGTAAGAGGCCTAGTGGGGTGAGGTAAAAGAAATGACCAATACGTGCTGCAGAAACATCTAGGAGGCAAACGTGGCCCAAAAAAGCACTCCACTGGGAAAAAAAAATGTTGAAAGCAGATCATAAAATTAAAATTAGCACCCTGCTCCCAGATGAACCTGAATGACCAAAAAAAATAAAAACCGCACAAAGACCTCGCCCAACCTAGGGTGAGTGAAACACTCAGGGGAAGACGTGCGAGCTACTGTGCCTCCTGAAATCTCAGGCAGGACATTCGTGGGGCGTGATGCTTTGATCTTAAGACCAAATACTCCAGACCCTGAGTCAGAGACTCAGTGTTACCGTGAAAAATGCATAGCACTTTAAGTACACAGATCTAGGCCACACCAGCCACCTGCGTGTGTGACACTCTCACTGTGAGAACCAAACACATCTCCCCCGAGGGCACATGTAGGAAACTCTCAAATGCATTCTACTGTCATGTTTAACTAAAAAGAACAAATAAAAAATAAATTAAAAAAAAAAACTCTCATAACACTCTCATAGAAAGTTGGGTTTTCTTTTCCTCTTCAAAAAAAATCATAGGAAAACCGAACATTTATACCTGCTATAACAAAGCTGAAAGCAGTGAAGGACAGAGCCTGCTGTATGCACAGGCATGTGGCAATGGCCTCAGCACAGGGTTCCGTGACAGGAAGGGGAGCAGAGCCCAGTCAGTCAACAGCGGTGCGGGAAGGAGAAGGACCGCCTCTGGACACCGTGTCAGGACGGTGGCTGAAGTGGCCCTGAGGCACGGCACCTGGACACTAGAGAGCAGGGCCCGGCACTCAGGGCCGCTGCGGGCAGCTCTGCCCAGGTCAGAGCGCAGCAGCAGCGTCTCTGAGTGTTTAGGGGATTTAAATGCCAGGATGTGGTTCCTCAGCTGTACCTGAGACCCACTCTTGAAGATAGAAGATAGTGTTAAAACAAAAACAAAAACAACTCCCTAGAGAGAAGATCCACGTTCCACGAGACACGCCATCTTATCTGGGTGAAGGGACAACTTAACTCGTGAAACTCCAGACACGAGAACAACAGCAAAAATGATTTCCTTGAATATATTCAACTAGAATGGTAAGGCATTTTCCTACATAAAACATTATGGTTTTCCCACTATTCCAAAGGAATCTAATAAATAACTTTACAGGGAAGAGCCCAGATCAAAATGGAAGTGAACGCCCGGAGCCCGACAAGTGCAAGCCACAGGCCCTGTGTGGGTGCCGAGGCTGGGTCTCCCGGGGAGGCCGACACCACTCCCAGCTCAGTCGGAGGTTCTTTCCTGCCTGGGCCCAGCCCGAGGTTCCAGTCTGCTTTACAGAAGAGCTCCGCCAGGTGCAGCCCTGACGGTGGGCAGCGCCAGTGGACAGCACAGGAAGTGGTCACAGTCAAAGTGTCCCCATGCCACCTTGTCTCCTTGACCTGGACTGGCCGGGACATGGAAGTCCGGCTCCGGGCAGTGCGTCCTCCGGCAGTGTCTCGGTGCCCAGGCTGTGGTGGCCGTCACGCGGGGAAGAGCTCGGGCGGGCTCTCTCCGTAGCAGTGCTTGGCCACGGGGTCCCGGTAGGTGTTCTCGTGCTGCACGCTCTGGGGACAAAAGGGGGACAGGCACAGGTGAGAGGCAGAGTGGGCAGGAGCAGGAGGCCAACAGGCCCTCCCCGCAGGAAGCTGGTCCAGGCCATCTCCAGGGTGACTGACCAGAGGCTCCCAGGACCCTCTGAGCAAGGAAGTGCTGAATGCCAGCGAGGAGCGCGGAGATGGACGCGTCACCGCCACACGACGGCGTCTGCTCTCCACCAGATCTTCGTTAACAAATGTGGCCTGGGCGGCTTGAGATGACTACTGGTTCTCAAACTTTCAAAAAGATTAAGCTCCAGGGGGTGTCTACACCTGACCATGTGCTTCAAAGAAATCAGCGCCCAGGAAGGACCCTGCAGAGACCCAGGGGTGCGCTTCAAAGCACTTTCAGGAAGTTTGTGCAACTAAACGTGTGGTGTGTGAGCCAGCCCCACACAGCCAGCCTCGTGTGGCTGGGCACAGCAGGTGTGCCGCAGAGCCCTCCTCCCCGGTGGCCAAGTTTTCAGCACTTTGTTTTCATACAAGCGACTTGAGTTTTAGGCTGGGCTAGAGTTCATTAAGTAGCCCAAGACCAAAGCAAGCGAAATATTAATCCAATTTCAGCAGGTATTAATCCAATCTGACAGCCATACGGCCAAACCTCCTCTTTGGTGGGATGTTGTTATCAAATCGAATTGAATGGCAATTGGGAAATCTCCATTTATAATAAAAAGAAACTCAAAAAGTAGAGTAGCTTTGGAACAGTGGTCCACCTCACCTTTTGAATATAGCCCTCCTTGCTCTGCAGCTTATTTTAAAATTATTTTTAATTTTTTCCCCCTCTCTCTTTTCCCTCTCCCCACCCTAACAGGATCAGGGAGACAGGGTTATCTTTTCTTCCCACCTAGGCCTAGTTGTCTGTCCCTGAGCACACGACCACCGCAGGAAGGTCCAGGAGTGACTGTCTCCCAAGTTAACAAGTGAATTCACACATCACGAGGGCACCAGGGACCCGCACCCCCCCACAGAGAGTCACACCTGGAATGTAGGCTGTAAATCCTCTTCAGAAAGCCTCTGCTCTCCCTGAAGGGCAGAGTCACCGCCTCCAGGAGAGGGTCCCTGTGCTTCTCCTCGCTAGCAAAGCACATGAACCTTCTTTTTCCTTTTTCTCAAAACCATGTCCTCCTTATTAAACTGGCACCAGGGACAAGAACTGAGCTTTCAGTAACAACTTCACTTAAGATTGGAAATAGCTCCTGGGTTTTATCAGTTAGTTAAGGAAAGAAAACGCTTGTCCTCTTTTAGCATCTCTCAGAAGGAGAGCGAATGTGCCTCGAGTCCCGCGGCCAGCCTTCCTCCTGGCTTCTTAAGTCCACTCAGGCCAAACAAGACTGTCAGGAGCTGCCCAGTGCTCTCAAACGCTCCTTCTCCCCAAACACTCACCACGCTCAGAGCGGACCCAAGACATAAAAGGGGCATAAAATCACAAGGTGGACACAGAAACCTGGAGAAGGGCACAAGAGTCCCGGAGCGTGGCGAAAGAGCCCGCCACCTCAGACGAAGCCAGCCAAGTCCTGGGGACACCGTGAGTGTCAGGACACACCTGGTGATTTCACAGAGAACAGAGTGCCGGAGAGGCAAAGGACCTTCAGACCTCCCAGTGACAGGTGCACTCTGTGTGAGGAACAGAAAATCCTGGTGGTCCATTTTCAGAACACAGTATTCCGGGACCCGTGATGAGGGAAGGCAGCTGGCCAGGACAGCAGGATGGAAAGTCACAAGCAGTTACCACCAGAGCGCAGGACGGCACAGCCCTGACACACAGCAGGTGAGAAGGAAGGGCCACCTGGCCCTGACCAACAGAGACAAACTGTGTGCTTGCCAAAAGGCCCTCGCCCAGGGACTGTTCCACCACAAGAGAACACAGGGAGGTGGGACAACTAAAAGACACATTCCTTTAGAGCCCAACAGGAGCAGGCTGGGGGAAGACTGCGTGCGGCAGGGTACGCAGCCTGCGAGGGACTGGGCAGGGATGGACACTGGTCGTACCCAACCTGGGGGTTCCTGACCACTAGGCACCGAATCTTGCAAGACCCTCAATAAAGCCTCACTCTTTGCTGTTCCTTGTGTCTCCTGGACTGGGGAGCATGTTTCTTGTGCCCTGGGGGCTCATCCAGGACCACCATGCGTGGGGGGAGGACATGCGTCCCACCCCACTTTGGCCTGCTCTGCCCAGATGTCCCATTCCCCAGAGGCCATAGAAAGACCTGAGACTGTTTTGGAGGACAGGAAGCAACAGTGGGGGAAGAGAAGGCAGGCGCTGTGGGAATCGGGCGCTTCCTTGGCTAAGGTAGGAAACTGCACCAGGAGCACTGCTGCGGTGGTTGGGGATTTTCGGAGGCTGAGTGCATGTGACTGAGACACACCCTGGACACGAAGCACGTGCAGAGCCCCGATCCGTGGTTCGGTTCTCCCGCAAGGGAAATGGCCGGACACTGACTGAGCTCGGGGTATGCAGCAAACTCTAAGGGGGGTTGAGCACGCGTGTGGCCCAGGGTGTGCAAGAAAGCCAGCGAGGGGGCTGAGCACATGGGGGCTGGGGGCCAGACACAGGTGAGACGCAGTCACAGGAACCTGGCAAGAACGGGGAGAAACATTCTAGGCCGAGGGACAGGGAAGGTGAGTGGAAAGATGCCCCATGCACATGAACGTCTTCTTCCAGGCCCTTTCCCTGCGCACTCGTGGACTCCACACCCTTCACTATTTTGTTCTGATCAGTCTTGTTCTGTCTGACTCGAGTTTCCAGCTCTGTTTTTCTTTGTGCTATTTTTTTTTAATATTTGTTTATTTGTTTTAGTTGTACACAATGACTTTTATTCTTAGGTGGTGCTGAGGATCAAACTCGGGCTGCACGCGTGCTAGGCGGGCGCTCTACCGCTGAGCCACAACCCCAGCCCTCTTTGTGCTATTTTTATTTGGATGCCAGTTACTTATTAAAGGGTTAACTCTCAAATTCACTAGAAAAGGAAAGAAATCTTCTCCCTTAAAAAGTCCTAGGCATTGGGAGGCTGAGGCAGGAGGATCGCGAGTTCAAAGCCAGCCTCAGCAATGGCGAGGCACTTAGCAACTCAGTGAGACCCTGTCTCTAAATAAAATACAAAAAAGGTCTGGGGATGTGACCCAGTGGTCGAGTGCCCCTGAGTTCAATCCCCGGTACCACAAAAAAAAAAAAAAAAAAAAAAAAAAAAAAAAAAGTCCTAGGCAGTGGCGATGGTGGGAGTGAACGTGTCCCATGGAGGACGAGAGGCCAGCTGGACCTTTTGCGTCAGCGTCCACCATGGCTGACAGACTCCATTCCTGGTGTTCCCAACTGCACAGGCCCTTTCCGTGTCTGGGTCATGCTAAGAAACCTATGAAAGGCTCTATTTTAATTTCTAAAGGTCAATTTACATTGGTGAGAATGAAGTGTATCTGAGGTTACTAACATGGACGTTTTTCTAGGTGGCTAGCCAATCAGGAAAGCATTAGTTTCTATAAAATGTTTAAAGTACAATATCCATTACTTTAAGGATTTTTATTTGGCAGGAATAATTGATTTAAAGTGTTAACTAGACTTGTCTGATATTTTGGTTTTTCTGGGCAACCTAAGTTAAAATAGGGTAAATTAGATTCAACCTAAGTGGGATAAACATTTATGAATGTGCTAGAGGAGACGTCTGATTAATTTACAAAGTAAAAAACATCAAACTGCTAAGTTAACATTTAAGTGCTTTGGACTTCTTAAATTCCTGAAGGTGATGTTTATTTGGGTCTGTTAAATATGTTTTTATAAGTTGGGAAATGGAAAAACAATTTTAAGGTTGCTTTGCTTCTGGGCATACCAAGGTTGCTAAGAGTTAAAATCCTAATAGGTGTAATTCTATATGTTAGGAATACAAAAAGTTTCAGCTATGTTTTCATTAAAATATTGTAAATAAAGTATTTCACCTTATTAAAACGGACTAACTTGTCTGATTCAGAAATCTCATAAGTTTGTCTAATTTCAGAATGTAAATTTAAGAAAGAGCCATCAACTGGAAGAAGGGATATAAAAACTTACAAGTATATAAATGCATGGTTTTGAATGAGAATGTATTTTTTATGATAAAGTAGTATTTTGTGAAGTCCAGCATGAAAGCAAGGACAAAACTAAGGATATAAACAAGCCATAGAATGTCTAAGTTGCAATCGGTGTGAGGAAGTAAATCTCAAAAAGTTTATGCATGTGGGCTGGGGTTGTGGCTCAGCGGTAGAGCACTTGCCTAGCACGTACATGGCTCGAGTTCGATCCTCAGCACCATGTAAAAGGCATTGTGTACAACTAAAAGCAAATAAATAAATATTTTTTTTAAAAAAGTTTATGCATGTGATTAAGCTGACTATGATTAGTACAGTCAGAAAAAATTATTTAAAAGCTTTTCTAAGGTCAATTTAAATGCACTGATAGGAAACAAAGTCTAAAATATTGATTTGTTCTTATCTATCAAGATAATTTCTTGTGTCTGTTAGGATTTTTTACTAAAGGAAAATAAGTCTTAAGGGAATTCGTGTTTGTACCTGTTTTAAAGTCTTTTAAATTATTACTTTGTAACTGGCTAAATGAACAACTGTTCTCTTTTATACACTGTATCTGATATAAAAGGGCCATACTCCCACTTAAAAACCTGGTTTATATCTGTTTGCTTTGAAGAAATCTATTTCTAATCATTAACACTGTTTTCTAAATGTAAAAGAGATTTAAAGCTAGCTTAGGGGAACACTTTACCAAGCTAATGTTCTGCAAACTAAAATTGTCTGTAGCAATAGTCTCCTTGAGATTTATGTCATTTAGTATTCTGGAATTGGATAAGGGTAACCCATTATCAGTAAGTTATATACAGAATTTTGTAAATAGGATAGAAATTTAAATGTATATTTGGAAGACAATCAGGAGAGCCTAATTTGTTTAAAGATTGACAATGTGGAACATGGAAGCAGCTTGCCACTTTTTCCACAAAAAGAAAGTTAAAGCTCTCTAGTCTGTTTTGATCCATATTTCAGATGTAATATTACAGTGTGTTACCTGATGCTTATATGGACTCAGGAAATAACATATGAGAACTTTGTAAAATGATATTTAAGGAAGAGGCAAAGATCAATCTCAGAAATAAAACACTTTACCTAAGATTAGTCAAGAAACCTGCCTCACCTGAGAGAAGGCTCTGCCTCTCACCCTACTTCATGTTAGGATGACTCCAAAGAAGGCTAGGTTTAAAAGCTCATTAAAAAAATAATAACCATGCTGGGACTATAGCTCAGTTAATAGAGTGCTTCCCTCACATGCACAAGACCCTGGTTTCAATCCCCAGCACCACAAAAATAAATAAATAAAAAATAACCATGAGTAAATGGCAGAAAGATCAATAGAGAGAAGGGAGCAGGGCGTGGGGAGAGAGAAGGGGAAGGAGAGGCACTGGGGTCTGAATTAGAACAAGATATACTCCATGCTTGTATAATCATGTCAAAACGGATTCTACTGTCATGTATAAATAAAAAGAACCAATAAAAATGATTTTAAAAAAATTTGTGTTCAAAAAACAGATTTTTGTTGTAAAGATTACTGTGATCTCAAAATAAACAAGGGATATAATACAAAACTAAGTAAGAGTTTGGGTGAATTATATAAGGTCTTAAAAGTTTTAAAGTAAAATTTGCAGAGGATCTCATATATGATTGATTTGATAAATTTATGGATCTTTCTGGAGGCAAAATAGATACAAAAGATATATTAGTGTTATTACAGAAATGATATTTCTTAGTTCAAAGCTATCATACTAATTGAATATTTTTGTGCTTTTTTTTTTTTTTTTTTTTTTTTGTATTTTCCTTGTGTACTTATTGCCTGTTGGTGTTTGCAAAGCTACTTCTTCTAATAGAACAGCCTGAGTTAATTTGAGACAATAAACCATCACCTACAGGACAGACAGGCTATAAGGCTAACTTCCAGTATTGATACTGATCGTAATTAAAATTATAGACATGGAAGTTAAAAGCCATCACTCCCACTTGAAGACTGGTCAAACTGGCCTGCTGGATGTTTAAAACCAAGAACATGGACACCAAAGTCAAGGAAGTAAAAGGACCCAGGAAAAAGCAATCAATATTTTGGCCCTTGCCATCTAAGGTGAGCAGGACCTAGGGAATGATGGGAACCCTCTTAGATCACCTGCTCTCCCGATCAGAGGGATCAAGGGGACCCTAGAGAACAGGAAGCCAACTAGTGCACATTCTGCCAAGAGGAAGGTCACTGGAGAGGGAAATGCCCTGATGTTTCCAAGGGAAGCCAACTGTGGTCAGCAAGATCCTGAGCCATCCTGGCAGATGGTGCAACTGGGAGAGGAAAACCAAAGAAGCCAAGAGGCTTTGCACACTTTCCCAAGAATGGTCTCTGGAATCCCAGCTGGCTCTAAAAGTAGATAAGAACAAGGACACTTTTGACCAACTTGGTCTTAAATACCTGGCAGCACAGTATAGTCAAAGCACAGCCGTGGCTGGGCATTTTAAAGAAAAGATAATGGTTAGCCAGAGATGTGCGTTTGTGTCCATCCTTCCAAAATTAAGTAAAACTGAGAGGTTATGAAGGAAGGGCTTTTATACAAGAGTGCCCAATAAATATTATACAAGAGTGCCCAATAAATATCACAAACAGCTCTGTCAGAGTCACGAGTCTGTTCTGAGTCAATTTAAGACTGACAAATCTTCATAACCTCCTACACAGGTGACTTAATCTGTGTTTCTGGGTGTTTTTTGTTGGTGGTGGCGGTATGATTATCTAGCCCTGATATTCATTATGAGCTGCTTCACGGGCTCCCCTACTAAAAGCTACAGAATTCCCTACCATGGAAACTAAAGGCCAATTTCTAAGAAAATATATACTGGCCATACCTTCTGCTTCAATCCTCTCTCAACTTAAAGGGACTCCTTGCTCAGACTCCTCCTCTGGAGTTCGAAAGTTATCACTTCCAGCCTGGTGACTTGGTTTTAGCCAAGACCAAGAAAGAAGATGAGTCTCCACCCATCTGGAAAGGACCTTACCAAGTGCTCCTGGTCACTGGGACAGCTGTCCAAACTGCTAAAAGGGGTGAACCTATCTCCATGGGTGGTTTCCACCTCAAAAAGTGAATATGGTTAAGATAGGAGAGAAAGGAACAAAAATGAAAACAAGACCAAAAGGTGGAAAAAGAAAAAGGGGGGGATTGGTGAGAAATAGGAAGTCTGGCTATCCATTTTCAGAATACAACATTCAGCTTCAAATGTGAAGTGACCCAGGATGCAGGAAAGGCAGCTGTCCAGGACAGCAGGATGGAAAGTCACAAGCAGTTACCACCAGAGCGTGGGACGGCACAGCCCTGACACATAGCAGCTGAGAAGGAAGGGGCCACCTGGCCCTGACCAACAGAGAGTTGTACTTGCCAAAAGGCCCTCAACCCAGGGACTGTCCCACCACAAGAGAACAAAGGGAGGTGGGACAACTAAAAGACACATTGCTTTAAATAGCCCAATAGGAGTGGCCTTGGGGAAGACTGTGCACCCCAGAGTACTCAGCCAATGAGGAACTGGGGGGGGGGGGGGGAGATAACACACTGGTTATACTTAACCTGGGGGTTCCTGACCACCAGGCACTGGCTCTTGCAAGACCATCAATTAAGTAAAGCCTGCTCTTTGCTGTTCCTTGTGTCTCTTGGACAGGTAACTGTGCTTCCCGTGCTTCTCACACTTCACAACACCCAAAGAACAAAGCACACCAATGCATATCGAGAGCCTGGCAACTGACAGGTGTGTTCCTGTATCAAACACTCACCTGCCCTGGCCCCTTGAATCTAGAGTAAACCACAACTCTGTCCCAGAACAAATCTCTGCTCACTCTAAAGGAGGGACCACTGGAAAGCCTGAGTTGAATTTCAGTCAAAGACAAGAAGAAAAATCTCTCTTAATAGGTGGACTAATAAGACTGTACCCAGACTTGAAAAAAAACAATTTTATGCTTCCATTTAGAGTGCAAACATGCCCACCAGACAGGAGACATGCAAGGTGACCAGGCCTTGAGCTAATATAAAGGCTTCATTTTTCCCACCTTGGAGACATCTCATGCTGACACTGTAAACACTATCATCACACCAGACAGAGCATGGCACGGAAGGCTTCCTATGAACCCCTTCTCCATCATCACTCCACCCCACGTCCATTTGCTATTTTCCTTGATTCTCGAGCTGCAGACTCTCACCCGCCTCCCCCAGCTAGAGATGGCGGCTCTGACCTGGGAAGAGGTCCTGCACTTAGCCAAGCACAATTCGAAGTGATCTTCCACTGCCATGAAGAGGTTCTGGAATGCCACCGCTGCCCGGTTGAGGAAGCGCTCCAGGAGAAGTTGCTATGGAAACAAAAGTTGGTACCTGTAATGATTCCACCTGGAGCAAGCGCAGGCTAGAGCAAGCAGAGGCTAATAAGAGATGCTGATACAGAGGAAGAGGAGCCCAGCCCTTACTCCCTAGAGCTCTGATTAGCAACACAATGGTCCTTTCCGCAGAGGAGCCTTTCAGAGTCCCTGGGAACCAGCTCCTCTCTCTGTGACAGAGCCTCCTGCACAGCAGTGATTTCTGACACCTACCAAGTCCTTTCTAAGTTCTGATCAGCAGAACTCAGAAGCGGCTCATGATCACAATAAAGGGTGACCGACAAGGGAGGCCTGGAACCAGCAGCTGCTCCTACCTTGCTGGGCTGCAGGCAGCAGGACACGCAGTACTCGTAGGCGCTGCAGCAGCCGTTGGCCAGGCAGCCATCGCAGCAGTACTGCTTTGTACTGGGGACGCTGACATCGCAGCAGCCGTTGGCCAGCAGGTCCTTCCTTTCACAGACGTAGCCTGCAAGCCAGAGAGGAGCCTGAGCACGAGGCCAGCGCGAAGGCACTGCACACGAGCAGGGGGACAGAAGCTAGCGTCAGGGTGGCCAAGCACAGGGGTGCCAGGACGTGGACACGATGAGGGCCCACCTCCTCAGAGAGGGAGTGGACGCGAAATAGTGGCTTCTCCACCAGAGCTGCCTCGACACTGCGGTGCCCGTCGGCCCTCAGCCAGGTGTTTGACCAGGGCACCATGTCAACGCCGCGAGTCCCGCCCATGGCGTCCTGTTCTAACCTATGCAAGCCAACCTTTCATCTGCGCCTCGAGAAAAATGTCCCCTTTTCTTTCTTCCTTTTTCCTCTACTGCAGTGCGGGAAATACTCTAAAAATCTGAAAATAGGAAAAACCAAGGCATTCATTCACAAAAAAGATCTTTCTAGATTTAAATAACAAACAATCTTTATAGACATCTTTTAAGTGCTTGCTGTTTATGTAGTAATTTGGAGAATTTTTCAAGTACAAATAGTCATACTAAACCTTTGTAAAGTGATTCAGGCTATTTGCATGTGAACATGCCGGGACTCAGCTGACCCTGGTGTGAGGGATCGCAGTTCCCCAATGTCCAAGGAAGAGCAAACTTCCTCCTGACTCTCTCCACTCAACTACATGCACCCATCTCCTCCAGCCCCGCCGATTCTTGCTTAATGTCACCTCCCCCACAGAAACTGACTTATCGTTCAGAGCTGCTACATAGACATTTCTCCACATCCTTCTGGGAGTGGGACAGAAAAATGTAAGAAGGAGCCTACGAGGGCCACCACTCAGCACTCGAGACACTCCCAGGTGCATGTTCAGGCCCACAGGGGCGTGCACAGGTGCACAGGTGCAGGGCAGCTGGTCCCAGCATCACTCCACTCACATGCCCCAGCTCCTCAGTCCTCAGAGAATGAGACTTGGTGAAGTGGAGGTTGTTTTCAGAAGCTACACTGGAAAACAAAGCCTAGGCAGAAGCAGGAGGCACCAGTGGAATAAGGACAACAGAGGGACCAAGGGGGCCCTTGCTCAACACTTGAGAAACTGAGGCCTCAGGAGATCAGGCCTAGTTACCTGGGAAACTGGCACCTTTTGCTGTTGTGTAACTATGTTATTCTGTCTCCCAGGTCAGGAGAGGAGGATTCTAATGGCATAGTAAATATTTCTGGGGTCTTACCCAACTATACCTACTTATTTTCTTTATAGGGAATTCAAACAAACAAACAATCCAAGTAAGTCAGCACTTTTCTTAAAATTCTTCCTCAACTCTGTGCCAGGAAGATATAAAGTATTACATGACTGATACTCTACTTGTCATATTAGCTTTCTGCCCTTTTCTCTTCCATACCATATCAGTCAGTATTTCAGGCCTTCCTTCTGTTTCCAGTGCCACCGTCCAGCATTAAGCCTGGAATCTGCAGGTCTAATTTCTGGAAAGTTCATCAAGTTCTCAAGACCTCTCACTCTGTATCATATAGCTACTCATGCAAATGTTATTTCCAACAAGGAGTCCTATGAGATCACAACCTCAAAGTGTGTCGCACTGCCTGGGAAATTAACTTCCAACCTTTGGTAAGTTTGCAATTATAATTGGTTGCCTTATTTAATAATGTGTTACCCTGGCGATATTTGCAGTGGCATTTGCTTGCTGAAAGGCCTGAGTGCTGTGAGCTTTCTTTATTTCTTAAATCACTTCTCCTACATTCATGGAAGTAAAATAGAACCTATGACTCTTGGATTTTCACTGATTGATGAGTTGATTCTTGGAACTTTAATTTAAAGAGTCTGTGAGTCTCTTACCTACATTAATCGTAAGTATTCTTTTACTAGCTTTAATCAAAGAAAATGACAATTGTGTTTACAACTCAATGCTAAATTCTAAAGTCAAGGCATAAGATGTCAGGTTTTCTAAATTTGAAGTAAGCCCTGCACTCCACCATGTCAAGGCATCTGATCCCAGTCACAGGTCTGCCCACTAACCAGCTGCACTGTCTGTCAGTTAACTTCCCTTTGCTCAACTTCACTGTTTAAAAAAAAAAAGAGGCATTTGTAATATTTGCTTTTTCAATTTGATCTTAAGAACAGCTTGTCACTGGTACCACTGCTGAGTTGGGGGTACATTTTTGTTCAAAAATTTTCAGCTCTCTTACCCTAGGTAAACAGTTTTCCTTTGACCCCTTTCTTCATTTCCAAATAATCTCATCTCTGGTTTCATGACTTTGGGATCTTTTTGAGAAAGGTTTTATTTTTTTATTTTGCAGGGTCTCCAAATGTTTTTTAAAGCAATAGCATCTTCATTTACTTTGGCCTCATCATGTGTAGATGAAGACTCTAGTACAGGTTTACCTGTCGCAATTCCAATGCTGTCCTGTCACAAACCATTTATCCTGAGACTCTTTGAAACGGTAAGTGTATATTTGTAAACAAACAAGAAAACCATGTTATTTACAAACCACTAGTTAAGAAGAAGAAGGAGGAGGAGGAGGAGGAGGAGGAGGAGAAGAAGAAAAACACCTATAAAGCCATCAGGGAACTCTTGAGCACGGTCTGGATACCTAACATTAAGGATAAATTGGTACTTTTTCTGATGTGATAATAGTATTGCAGTTATGATTTGTGAAGGTCCTTAAAAATCCTGAGCAAGCGCTTAAACCCTGGTGCCTCTCTCTTCATCTATAAAATGAGGCTAGTAGCATCTACCCTCACAAGTCTGCTGCAGAAACCAAACAATGAGAGCCGATCACACTCGAGGCCCAGTGCCCAGCACCTGGAGGAGCCCCCATCAGTGCAGGCTGGGCAGCAGCAGCAGGCCTCTGGGAAGGCCGAGCAGGCTAAGGGGGAAGAGCTCTAGCAGGTGTCTGGCTGCTTTGCCCCTAAAGGAATCTCTTTTCTTCTAACTTAAAAGGAATGAGACGACCTTCCTCTGACAATTTCTAAGACGAACACATTTTGAGTAAAATTCATTTGAAATTGTCCAGTCCATCAACAACCACGTTTCCTGAGCGACAACAGTATGTGGATTCACTCAGGCCACCACAGCGTTTTAAACTGAGCTCTTACCCTACAGAGTTCACCATCAAGATGAGAAGAAATGGCTGTCAAAAGCGGAAAATACCTGGGCCAAGGAGAGACTGGCAGAAGAGGCCCAGAGACTGACGGACAATAAAGTGCTAACACAGGAGGCCGCAGACACAGGAGCTGTCAGGAGGAGTCAGAAGCACTGAAGCAGGCCTCTCTGAACAGAAATGATGAGCAGGTATGAGAGACAAAGAAGTGGGCAAGAAGGGGAGCGCACTGTGGAGGGACGCTGCTGTACCAAACTCCACCTACGGCCCACCAGCACGCCACCTCCAGGCCGCCAGGAGAGGACAAAAGCCGGCCTTACCTAGGTCATCCGTGATGAGGTGCTTCCCTTGAATGGAGTTCCGGCACTGATTGCTTGGCCGACTGCTATTGCCCAAGTTGAACTGCACCTTCCACGGAATGGGCTGGTCGTGGTCCTGAACCTGGAGGAGACTGCGATCCCTCACTGCCCTCTCCTCCTGCAAAGAGACCATTGGTGAAAAGGTTAAAGTATCTTCTCTTGTGATCTCACCGGTTTTTCGTAGAGACCACAGTAAGAGGACATTATAAGAAGCTTGCATTACAGGAACCTGTACTCTGCTGGTAAAAAGAGCATCTGAGCAGGGTCATAAAATAAAATTGTAGGAAAAACTCGTAAGGTAGTGCTGTGCCTCATCCCGGCAGGTTTACATGCAAGGTCCCAGAATGGCGTGCACATTACAAATGGTAGAAGTGTTCATTTGCAGGGAAAAAGCTTTGAAATTTTTCTTTCTGATGGCCTGTCATTTCAAATTTTTTTCATATTTAAAAAAATGTAGAATAGAATGCAAGATTCGAATACTTTTATGTAAACAGAAAAGGAACCATTTTTGTGACTGTCATCTCAGGCACAGCAGACACATCTAGAGCACAGTCACTTTCATTTGCAGTTAAGGCATTTCAGAGACACAGTGTGGGGAAACTGAGTTAGGGGCCAACAGAGGTTACAATGAAGTGGTCATCTCAGGAGTCATCTGTGAGGGAATCCTGTGACTGCAACCCTTAGGGGACCTCCACAGCAGACCAGAGGGAGGAGCTGCCCTGGGGGCAAGAGTTTACCCCCTGTCTCCTAGCCCTGGAGCCATGCTGGGCAGTGAGAGTTTTCAAAATCACCTTTTCTGTGCCATTAAAAAGATTGAGGAGGAAGGCGCTCTAGCGCCAGAAAGCCTGCCAAGCACACAAAAACCACCTTCTGAATGCTCGGCTTATTGCTGGAAAAGAGGACCACTGCAGAAGACCCTCCCTGAAGGTCTGTATGTTCTTTACATGTTTACCATTCAAACAGAGTTTGGTGGCTTAAACCACTGAGATTGATTGTCGCAGTGGCACAGGCTGATAAGCCCAGCTGTGTGAGAAGTGGAGCAGGAGGAGCTGTCTCAAAATTTCTTTTTAAAATGAGGGGGGTCTGCTGGGGATGTAATCAGTGTTAGAGCGCTGGCCTAGCACATGAGAGCCCTGGGCTCAATCTCCACATTGCCAAAGAAACAAAGACCTGTCTTGTGCTGCTTTTTTTTTTTTTTTTAATATATATTTATTTACTTTCAGTTGTACACAATGCAATGCATTCATGTTTACGTGGTGCTGAGGATCGAACCCGGGCCGCGCACGTGCGAGGTGAGCGCTCTGCCGCTGAGCCACAATCCCAGCCCCTTGTGCTGCTTTTTAAGCAAAAAGGATTAACCTTGAACATCTGATGGCAAGGGCTGGGGTTGTGGCTTAGTGGCAGAGTGCTTGCCTAGCATATGTGAGGGCACTGGGTTCGATTCTCAGCACCACATATAAATAAGTGAATAAAATAAAGGTCCATCAACACCTGAAAAAAATCTCAAAAAAATCTGATGGCAAAATTTATATAGTTTTTTAAAAATGAGAAACATCTTTGTAATCACTAAAATTTATTTAGAAAAATAACCGGGGAAGAGCCATTAACATTTAAAAATATATGTATATTGACACAACTTGGCCCAGCAAACCCTTTTCTGAAGGCCATCCTATAGACAATGCCAATGTGTAAGGATGTACTGGGCTACTTACTACAGCATCATTTAAAAGGCAGAAAAACCTAGAAACTCAACAGAGAAATGATTGAGTATTAGTATAGACGTGGATTTACAACAGGCTATAGTGGACCGATAGCTATCTGATAGGTCTTCACCCTGACTTGCACATTCAATTACGTAGAGCTTAAAACAAATTCTGTCCCTGAGTCTACCTACAGATGAGGAAAATACCTCTGTGGATGAGAAATGGGAATCGGTGTTCTTAAAGTTCCCAGATGATTTTAACAGACAGAGTGCAGAGCACTGGATGGCTACAGTATATTAAGAGAAAGCAAGTTGAGAATAGTGTTCGCTGTGTCACACATTATTATCTCATGATAATTATGACATATACGAGTAGGTTGGTAAGAATTGAGAAAGGCATAGAAGGTCTACTACGGATCATTACCATGGAAGGAGATTGTGATTATTAAAGTGATCTTTGGAATATTCTTATTTTTAACTTAAGATGTGCTTGTGAATAACAGGGGAAACGAAGTGAAGGGCCTGCAGGAACTACACTGTCCTGGCAACTTTTCTGTACAGCTGTAATTATTTCAGAAACTAAAAGGTGTTCTTAAAAATAATTATCAACATTAAAGAAAGAAATTACCCATGATCCCATCACACAAACAAAACCACATCTGTATCTGTATATGAACTTCTGGTCTCTGAACCCAGTTTATGCCACAGATTAGGGTGCTTTACATTCAGCTCTTCTTGGCACTAACTGGGTAGTGAAACATTCCCAAGCACCTACAGGATCTCTGATCATCTCATTTTCAAGTCTAGGTAATGACCCGGCATGCTGATATGCCATGATTCAGTAAACATATCCTCCACAGACGAATGCGAGGACCAGGGTTTTTGCTATCATAGATGGCTCTCAATAAAATGTGAGGATTTATAAGACTCTGTTGAATGATTTTTAGTAGTAAATGCCATATGATGCCAAATAACTCCCCGCAAACTTTATCTACCACGTGTAACACTACCAGCATTTAAATGCCACTGTTTATGATTTGACCGCAACTCCACCAGGACCAGTTTTGTTCATTAATTTACTATATGTAAAATGGTCTTTCTATTCTGCCCCTCCCTTTTGTTTAGTTTAAAAGGAAAAAGTGGCACCAGCCGGCACATGACAGGTTGCACAAGAACAGGTGTATTCCTCGGTCAGTGAGAGACGAGGTGCTAAGTGCAGGAGTCTTGGGAACTGGGACAGTTACTCAGGTGCGCCTGCTTAACTACCTGTGAATTCACACCCCACTGCTCTACTGGGACATGCACACCAGCTAACTGCATCATCAAGCTATGTGCATGTTTACCGGAGCTGCAAATGCCACCCTGGATAAATTAGTAGCTATAAAGACTATTAAGGGGCCGGTCAGAGTGCAGTAAACTGGCTGTTACGACAAGGTTAAGAATGCCCTAAACATTACTCCCAAGCTATCCTGTTATTTGTCTTGAAAGAAACAAGAGTTCATGGCCAAGTGATCTCAGAAGGATCTCTGCCCCAGAACAATATTCCTGGAAAACAGGAAAGCGATTCTCCCAGGGCTTGAACTTGTTTTCAAACATGAATATTCAAGACCCTGCGAAAGAATTGTGTGGGGAAGGCGGAGATGGCATAAGGAATGACCTAGCCCAGGCTTGCAAAGGGCATGGGGAAGGAGCACGGAGGACTTTCTTCCTTCAGATGGGATTTAAACTTTTTCCAAACCGTCCCCCTACCCTATTAGGTAGTCTCAGCTTGAAGCTCTTCACTCAATATTTGTATTTTTTTTCATTCAAGATTCAGTCTTAGAACTTCGACAAAGCACAAAGGCTACAGGGACAAAGGTAACAAGGTGCTCCAGTCTCCAAAACCTTCTCGGAGCTGCTGATAAGCAGGTCTGCACCCAATCAGTGCAAAGGACCACTGCCGACACGATAAAGGTGTCCCGTGGTACGCCAGGGCACAGAGGGAAGAGCAGGAACAGAAAGGAGCAAAGACACATGAGAACTTTCTCCAGATTGTGAGGAGCTACAGAAGTGTCTTTACTGCTGACATGTGTTACTTTGCCTTGGATTTTCAAAAGGTGTATTAACAACTGTGCTGTGCGTGGTTCAGGCGTTGTTATCATGGTCAAATGAGATAGTGTCCCATGTAGGTGAGGAAGCACTTGAACATAGGCACTATTGGCATTAAGAGATCTGCCTGAGCGTCTCGAAACAGGGAAGGGTGAAAGCCAAAGGGCTCCCCAAATGTCTAATATTTGGGAGATGCAGCCAATAATGAAAATTAAAGTTATACAAAATTTAAAAGAGCTTTTCAAGATGAAGAAAATGCTTATATGCTGTGAAGAAACAGTAGGCTTCAATTACACACAGAGAAAGTTATGAAAGATGACAGGAAGAAAATAAACAGGGGACCCCTCTGGTTAGTAAGATTATTGGTAACTGTTCCCCTCCTGTGCCCCGTGAGACACTTTACAAACTTTCTAGAAGACATAGGTATCTTGGTGATCAGTGAAAATGCAAAACAAAAGCCAGATTACCAACCCAATCTTATGATTTGCTGCACTTCACTTCAGATAGTATCTAAGATGGCACCAATTCACACATCTTGATTGTTGGATTCCAGGCAAGAGGCTGCGCCTCCCAGGCAGGAGGCCACACCTCCCCAGGTACTTTGTTAAAAACTACAGCTCCCAAGATCCTCAGCATGACCAGCAAAAAAACTGACCAGCAGGTGCCCTGGCCACTACCTTATGACCTCTGGTAGCCTATAAGGCAAGGACTCACTCCAGGGGGGGCTTTCTGACCCCCCCCCACTCTATTTAAGCCACCCCCAGACTGAACTCTCTCTCTGTTCGTGCTTGTTCCTGTCCTTGTCCTCCCTTCCCCTTTCCCTGTCCTTTTGTCCCCTACCACGCCATATGGTACCCCAATAAAACCATCCCTTTCTACCATGGCGTTCCGGAGTAACTTCTTGTCCTAATAATAATTTTCTAACATTGATTGCTTTAGGGTTAATGTGTTTTCAAGGAGTGTGCAAATAGCCCCTTGAATTGTAGGAGCTACAGCATGGAGCAAGCAGGAGACACTGCGTGCCAGGACCTGAGGGCCGTCTGGAAAGCACTAGGATTCCCTGACCTCAGGCCTGCCCTGCCCCTCTGTCCTGCGGTCCTGTGTATAAATCATCATCTCTGATCATTCTGCTTACTGTCCTTCCTCCTCCCCAGCACGCGACAGGCACCAGAAGAGCAGGCTCCACTGCTCCGCCCAAGCTCCATCTCCAACACACAGCAGCAGATGCACAGAGGCGCACAGTGGTGCTCATGAAAACTCTGTTAAAGAACATGCCCAGGTTACCTGGCGCCACTCGCCTCCCCCAACCCTCTGCCCCAACGGCATCCACACCATCCTCACTAATTTCTCCTATGTTCCCATCTGTAAAAATTTAAATTATCCCCCAAAGCACTAATTAACATGAAAACCAAAGAAAAGAGGGATCCAAGCAGCAGAAGCTACTGACTGGCCTCTGGACCACACACCACCCGGCTGCATCTGCTGTCTCCCATCTCCCCAAGCACAGCTGAGCACCCCGCAGAGCTTCCCAGTCTCCAGGCTTCCTCTCAGTTAAACACCTCCCTCCCCCAGCCCCCAACTCCAGCTCTCCAGCCCCATTTTGCAGATGAAAATCCTGGAGAGGTACGGCCAGGTGAGGGAAGCAAACTGGCCTCCAGGCACACGGCTGCAGACTGCCGACGCCAGCAGAAGCCACTCACAGCACCAGAGCGCACAGGCAAGGGCAGGCAGGAGAGCAGCAGCCAGGCTGGCCTCGGGCAGCACTACCCAAAGTTCTGGTCGTGGACTCTCTCTTTTTTTTTTTTTTTTTTTTTTGTGGTACCGGGGATTGAACTCAAGGGCACTCGACCACTGGGTCACATCCCCAGCCCTTTTGTGTATTTTATTTGGAGACAGGGTCTCACCGAGTTGCTAAGTGCCTCGCCATTGCTGAGGCTGGCTTTGAACTCGCGATCCTCCTGCCTCAGCCTCCCAAAGTGCTGGGATTACAGGCGTGCGCCACCGCGGCCGGCTGGTCATGGACTCTTAATATGCTTGAAAGAATTACCCAGGACCCCAATATGTGGGCTTCCATGAGTTGTGGCTGATGTTTTATCATATCAAAAATCAAACTTTCTTAACATATTTACATTAAGCCAACTGTTAATTCATTTAAAAATAAAACAACTCCTGGCACGTTAGCACATTTTTTGGGGAAAAAAGTATTTCAAGAAGCAAATGAGAAGAGGGACGTGTTCTCCCCGACCCCCTCTCCCCCCAGGGATTGAACTCAGGGGCACTGGACCACTAAGCCACTGGGCCACTGGACCACATCCCCAGCCCTTTTTTGTATTTTATTAGAGACAGGGTCTCACTGAGTTGTTAAGTGCCTCGCCATTGTTAATGGCTGGCTTTGAATTCGTGATCCTCCTGCCTCAGCCTCCCAAGTGCTGGGATTACAGGCATGTGCCACCAAGCCCAGCTGAGGGACATATTTTTACACTTCTGTGACTCTAACTCCTGGCTTAAGTGGGGCACTGGAGTCTCTCCTCCACCTCTGCATTCAAAGTGCTGCGATCTGCAGCCTGGGCTTAAGCGCAGGAAGAAAAGCTACCTCACACACAGGTGGGGCTGGAAGGGCTTTTGCAGATGACTGAGGATGATACTATGCTGCGCTTGACACCAAAACCTGAAGTTTTATACGAGCTCGTTGGAGAACAGTGGTGCAGTTCCCCAAAAAGTTGAACACTGGTTACCATCTGACTGGCAGTTCCACTCCCAGCCGTGTAGCCCACAGAAACAACACGCCCACACAAGAACTTGTCAGCGGATGCTCGTAAGAGCACCGTTCCTAACAGGCAAAAACGCCACCAGTGATGAATGGATAAAATGCGACAGATGCTTACGACGGACAAGTCAGGTATGAAATGAAGTTCTGACCCGTGCACAACATAGGCGAACCCTGAAGAAGATCCACTGCAAGAAGCCAGTCACAAATGACCACGTAAGATTCCATTTATAAGAAAGATCCAGAATAGGCAGATCTATAGAAGCAGAAAGCAGGTCAGTGATTATTTAAAGCTGAGAGGGAAGGACAGAAAAATGATGAAAGAGTTCCAAAATGATTGTGGTGGCTTCCCAACTGTGAATTCACTAAATACACTGAGCTGTACACTTTAAAAATGAGTTATACAATTATATAAACATAAATTATATCTCAGTAAAACCATTGCCAAAAACCAGTTCTGTATAATGTGGACTCTGAAACCATGCCTGTGAACTTTTCATGCACTGTTAAAATCCATGAGTCTCTCTTGCACTCGAACAGATCTTATGCAGATCTTCCAAATGTTGACAACATTTTCGTATACATATCAAAAAGGTCACATTTGTTAATATCTCCAGTGACCAAATGGAACAGTTCCTTAAGTGTTGGGAAGTTATCAAGCTCAGGATGGCACAAACATGTTTCCCAAAATTCTAATTCTCACTTGAAAGTTTGAATTTTATCTTTGGCAACAAATAATGTCAGATGTTTTCTGTGAAGTTAACAGGCTTGCTTTATTGGTTTTCAAGAATCTGTCTATCAAATACCCAAATCTGAATTACTGCAGTGTACCACTCATTGTTTCCGGTGAAAATGGTGTTCCCTGAAAAACACGTAGCTAGTTCAGCTTGTAACTCAGTTTGCCAAGTACCTTCCTCCAAACAGCCACGTTTGAGCAGGCAGGAGACAGCTGGGTGAGGACCTCCCTTCATATCAGGCAGAAGGACAGGTGCCAACACAGCAAGATTGATCAACGATCAGCAAGATTAATCACGTTCACTGCTCCATTCTTAGGTGAAATAAGGCTCTCGCCAGCAGGCATGACAGTGAAGAATGCCATGGCTACTAGGACAATCTGGCGTCACTGCTGTAGTTTGGGCTAAGATACCAGTTTTACCCACCATACTGCTGCACCATCAGTTCAAGTGTCAACACAGCAAAAAAAGCATGTGAAGGCTATTTTAAAAATGATTCTGACCTTGTGGGCCCCCTGAAAGCGTCTCAGGAACCCGCCAGGGTTGACAGACCACATTCTGGAAACTGCTGGACCAGGTTGCTCTAAAGTCTAGAGCTCAGTGGCTAAACAGGACAGATTATTTCTTGTTTATGGTACAAGTCTCAGACAGTGAGCTGAGGGCTCTGCTCATCCTTGTTTCTCTCAGGCAGCAGGGCCCCTGAACACGCAGACTCCCGGCTCACCGCTGCAGGGGAATGGAAGGAGCAGTACCCAAACTTCTACCTGGAAGGACAGTTAACACAGGAGGAGTGAAAGCCAACCACATGGCCACTCCCACCTTCAAGGAGGGCAGGAGAGGCGATGCCACCCGTGCCCAGATGAAGAGGACTATGATTGTGAACACCCTGATGGCTACAGCAGAAGACCAGGAAATGCCATAAGGAGTGAGTGGCCCACCATCTATGGGTGCAGATCTGCTCAGATTTCTCCAGACTGACTGTTGCCAGTAGATCTAGTGCTAACAACTCTCCTGATTTTTCAAAAGAAATCAGAATATTTATTTGAAATTTCATATATTTTAAATCCCATTTTTAAAAACCACTGTGCAAATACTGCACATTAGCTGTTTTGTCTGTCACAATGTTATTAATTAAGAACATGAGCTTTAAAATCAGGCAGACCTGCATGAGATTCCTGCACCTTCACAAAGGAATAATCCCAACTGCACAGAATTCCCACAAAATAGAAAGAAAGACACCCACAAGTAAAATGGCCAAAGGATATAAGGCAAAACAGGGAGGGGAACTGTTGAATTACCAGTATAATGTTTAACTTTTCCAACAGTAAGGGGAATCTAAGGCAAAATAACATTCTACACAAAAATAAATTCCAAAAGAAACAAAGATTTAAACATGAAAAACAGTGCAGATTAAAAGATGTAACCTAGTCACTTCTAGAAAGACCTGAAGTATATAAAAATGTGTTCCTCGCACCAACATACAAATGGAAACGTGAGCACCCTCTCGGGTGTCAAGTCGCAGGGAGGCCTCTCTCCACCTCCTCATGCACACCCACACAACCGGACAGGACGACCCTGTGCACTGCCTCCAGGGCCTGTGCTACCGAGGGGGAAGCAAGATGGAGCAGAATCTGACAGGCCACCAAGGCCCGCTTAGGAGCAGCTGATCTGTGCCGTCACCCCATACTAGCCAACTGGACGCCCCCCCCACCCCCAAAGCCCTATGTTAACACACTGATCCGTCCCCAGGGTGACACTGGGAAGTGATGTCCATATTCAGAGGAGGATCTCTGGGAGGTCACGAGGTGAAGCACGTGTGATGGCATAGACATCGGGGGAGGAAGGGGCCAGAGCTCTCCACCACACAGGGACAAACCAGAAAGGGGGCTCCCACCAGACACGACTACATTAGCACAGGGTGGAAGCCTCGGACTTCCCAGCCTCTGGGACAAGGACAAGGACGTGTTGTTCAAGCCACCCTGTCCACCGGTACTCTGCTACCACAGCCTGGAGCGAGACACACAGGTCCAAGTCCCCATCATGCTATAACGAGCCCTGACTTTGGCTCAATGCCCTCTTTACAGAGTTCAGCCACCTAATGGGGGAAAGGACCTGTCACAGCAAGGAGTCAATACAGGCAGACAACAGATCAGTGCTTCTTATGTTTTGGGGAATTAGATCCAAAGAAATTTACAAGGCAAATATTCTACCAAGAGTTCTAGGGACTCCAGTCAGGTTTCTATTCCTACCCCTCAAAAAGCCCACTTATGGTCACAGATCACAAGCAGGAAACAAAGACACTGTAATAAAAACTAATAATAAATGAAGATGGTGCACTGAGGTACTCAGAAAGTTTTATAGGGAAGGAACAGCATCTGAGACAGGACCTGAAAAACCAGGACTATGCCAGCCTGAGCAGAAAGCAAACGCCATCCCAAGCATAAAGACGCTTGTTTCATCAACCAGTATCTGAGTTCCCACGAAGTGCCTGGCAGTATTCTAGGGGCGGAGGGTCTCCAAACAAGACACATGAGGTCTTTATTCTCAAAGAAATTACATTCAAAAACAGTGAGTGAGGCAAGACAGATAAACAAGTAAATGAACAAGAAATGTTCCCTTGTGGATTCCTATCACAAAGAAAATAAAGCTATGGGCAAGGAATACTGGGTCACCAAGTATGAGCAACCAAGTATAGATTGTTAGTCTGATCTGAAATGACAGAAAAGATTCAATGATACAGAGACCCCAGAATGGAATCTGGGGTTTTATCTGAGTGTAACAAGAGCGTGGGAAAAGTAACATGATCTGATCTTCTCAGGGATTATCACCCCTGCTGCTGGGTAGGGAACAGATCCTGAGACAAGAAAGGAAGCGGAGACCTGGTGGGCTATTGCAATAGTCCAGGCAAAAGATGACAGATGTTTGACCTAGGGTGACAACTAGGGGAAGTAAACAGGTTCAGGACACATGGCAGAGGCAGAGCCAACATCCTGGATGTAGGAAATGTCAGAAAAGAATGAAGCACCTGTGACTTGGACCACCTGAATAGTAATGCCCTTTAGAGAGATGGGAAGACTGGGGAGGAACAAGCACCGGCAGAGGAGAATCCAGAGTTCTGTTTTGGCCAAGTGTGAGAAACCTACACCACCATCAGGAAGAACTGTCAAGCAGAATGGCAGCCGCCAGGGGCTAGGAAAAAAAAGGAATGGGGTGTTATTGCGTAATAGGTACCGTTTGTTTTTTTTCACACGATGAAGAGAATTATGGGGATGGATGGTGGCGATGGCTACATATGACAAACACATTTACTATCCCTGAACTGTACACTTAAAAATGGCTAAGAAAGTGAAATTTATGATCATCACAAAAATTTTTGGGGAAAAAATAGCAAGTAGGCAATCACATAGAAGAATCTGGGATTTTCTGGACAGGTCAAGGCTGGCTTTATCAATTGGGAAATCAGCATACACCTGGTAAGCAATGGTGCTAGAGATCACCTGGGTCAGACAGAAAGGAAGCCAGAGGACTGAGTCCTGGCACACAACACTCACAAGTCCACCATTCAGAGAAGAAGCAACACGTGACTGGAAAGTGTCCAGAGGTACCAGAAAGCATAAGTCAGAGAAGGCCAGCAGTTCAGGATCACCACACATCCTGCCAACAAGAGATTGCAACATTTCTCTGTTCTCTCAAGTGGGAGGCAGGATACAATTTCCTATCTTCTTCCTTTTTCCTGGTTTCTCTGCCCATCCACTACAATAGTTTTCATTTACGTACTAATTTATCAACTTGACCTTTGAGAGTGGAAAGGAAGGCTCTTAACGACATCAGGACAACTGCATCACCAAAGGACTGTCCCTGGTACATCCTGGGCTATGCTCACCCTTCCTTTAAACGCAAGCGCTCAAGTTGGACTTCTAAACAAACCCCGGGTAACATTTCCCACTAAAGCTCGCTGCCATGTCTCCCCAGAAAGTCTCATGTGGAAGAAAAATCGAAAGGGGGCAGGGGAGATGAAAAGAAAACTCCACCCCACCAAGTTATGCACGGAAAGGATTCCCGTCCAGTCACCCAGGTGGCCTCAGCACGCAACCCCCACATTAAACCGAGAGCAGGCACGCCAGCGCTGGCCTCGCGCAGGACGGCTGCCTGGCCCAACCACTTGCACCCCTCCGCGTCTCGGTTTCCCTGGCTGCAAGGCGGGGACGCCCACCTCCCCTGGACCGCTGGGAGCATCAGGTGAGGAAAGGCATGCCCCCCGCAGGCCTGGACTGGCAGGTGAGGAGCATCGAGGTGCCCATGAACGGCATGAGCGCACTGGAGGGGACGCCCACCGCGGCGGGATCGAGTCTCCGCTTGGCCCCGGCCTAGCACCGCCTTTCCGCCCCACGCACCAGCGGAACCGGCAGGACCCTTGGCCCGCCCGGAGACCCGGGGCAGGGACGCCCACCTCTCGCGACCCTGGGAGGCAGGAGCCGGGCGGCCAGGAGCGAGGACGCGCGGGCGGGCACTGACCTGCTTGAAGGTGCTGCTGAGGAAGTAGACCAGCGAGAGCCCGAAGACCAGGGCGAGCACCCACCTCTTCCGCAGGAGCCGGCGCCACACCATGGCCGCCAGGTTCACCATCCCGGCGGGGACGCGGGGCGCGGCGGCCGGGGAGCGGAGCAAGGCAGGCCCGGGGACCCGGCGGCATGGCCCCTACGCGCCGGGCGGCCCAACCACTTGCAGCAACCCCGGCCCCGCGGTCCGCGGCCCAGCCAGCTCCCGGCAGCCGGCGCGCGTCGTACCACGTGACCCCGGCCCACGCCCCGCCTCCGCTCCGCTTGCGTCACCGGTCGGCCCCTCAAGGCCGTCTCGTCATTGGTTCCTGCGAAGAGACGGCCTCCTATTGGCTAAAGCTAGGGGAAGGGGGCGGGCAATCGTATGCGACTTTGTAACTGTGCCTTGGAAACCTGAGACAGAACCCAACCAGAGGCCGGAAGTACTCGGAAGTCACGTGATGCACAGGACCGGCGAGTGATTGGCTTGGCTGGATGTGAATGATGCGGCTGTGATTGCTGAATTGTCTGGGCAGGTAAAAGAGTACGCGGTTTTCCCCCCGCGGCGTGGTCTGTGTAGTCTTCAGCCCTTGGAGTCTTAGAGTGTTTTCCGCTGTGCATGGGGTTGTTGGAATGAGAAGCGCTGGCGACACTGTATCCAAAGTGCACCTGCCCTCTTCCAGTGCAAGTGATACAGGGGATGCTCCCTTGTGGGCATTTTGGGGCAGCCTTGTAACGGCCTGGGGCACATCTTGAAACATCCCAAGCATTGAAAAGTCTCGGTGTGGACCTTCATAGGGAGCTAGACCCATGCATGGAGCAGAGGGCTAAAGGGGGTTTCGTTCAATTATTTAGGTGCAAAAATTTATTCCAGAATTTGATATTGAAATAATTATGTATAGCCTGCATCCAACACAGAATCTGAAGACCCTTCAAAAGCAAGCATCTGAAAGTAGAATGTTGGGCATTTGATTTAGGAGGTTGTGCCAAATTTGTGGTTAGAAATCTTGAGATGCTGTATTTTATTTTCCCCAAGAATTTATTTGCAAGTGATGGCAGATAGATGGTTGGGGCTAAGGTATTAAGCAAGATTGCAAGTTCTGGGGAAAATAAATATGTAATGATCTTTCCTTTACACATAAAGATGGTGCTGCTGACCCATTTCTTAACTAGTTTTCCAAAAAGAAAAGAAAAAGGGCTGTCTATTTCATAGCCCTAAGAAACCTGGTCAGGAGTAGGAAGCCATTTAACAGCCAGTTATGATGCCCTGAACCAAGAGTTGGGTACCATCTGTGGTCCTGGACAGGAAAATATTCCAGGAGGCCAAACCTATTTGTGGAAAGTGTGCCACAGTTATTTCTTCTGTTGTGTGAAAGGTGAGACAGTGAGCAAAGGATCTAGAAAAAGGTAAGTGGGAGGGAGATTCATGGATGTTTAATTTATTGAATAAATAAGGGACAAACCAGATACACAGGATTCCTGTTTTTGTGGAATTTACATTCTAATGGGGAGAGATCACAACTTAATTAATGTACATGTAAATAACTGGTAAGTGCTGTGGAGAAAACAAATACAAGTAGGAGGAATGGGGGTGAACAGAGAAGACCCCTGGGAGAAGGTGACCTTTGACCTGAGGGAGCTAGCTTTTCAACAGAGGGAAAATCATTCCAGGGAAAGGGAACAGCCAGTACAAAGGCCCTGAGGCAGGGACCAGCAGACATGTTGGAGGAACAGCAAGACCAGTGAGGCTGGAGGTGCGTCATAGAAGGGAGAGTGGAAGAAAATGAGTTTGGAAATGTGTGATGCTGTGTCAGGCAAAACCTGTAGGCTGTGAGCAGAGCTTTGGGTTTTATTCTGGTTTCAGTGGGAAGCCATCAGAGGGTCATATTTTCTGTATTCCCCAATCAGGGCTCCTATTTTGTCAACAGGACAAAATACATTAAGATCATAATTGTCCTAAAGAGACTCAAAGAAAGGTCAATAAGGAGCCAGCCAGAGATATGAAGCAGATGGAATCCAGGTACAGTTACCAATGATGTCGCAAGAATGATCACCTTGACTCTGTGTGGATTATTTACCCAAGTGTTCTGTGCCACCCAGGGTTTGGAGTCGGATTAGTCCCCTGACCTGCGCGTCCCTCTGGAGAGGAAAAGGAGGGGAAGGCCTGCTCTCTCTGGGATCCGGTGGCCGCATCCCCACCAGGAGCCCTGAATATCCACCCCAGCTGTCGTCACCATGGAGTTGTGAAGTCCATGTGGCTCTTCAGGGTGAACCAGGTGACGTGTCTCCATCAGAATCCAACCTTCATTGCTGCTTCCGTAATGTGAGGGGTGACAGGGAGCTTGGGGTTCGACCACTCCACTCCACCCGTGGAACCAATGGGGAATCTGGAGCCAGAGAGAATTAACCGATTTGCCTAAGGTCACACAGCCAGTTAGGGACAGCATGGGTCCAGAATCCCCATCCCCTGACTACCCGTCCACCGCTCCCTTCCCGTCTCCTTCCCCAGGAGAACCTCCTCATCTCTATGTCTGCACATCTTTATCTGCAAAATGCGATGATTCTTTCTTGGGGTGGGGGGTGATAAATGTTGAAGTGAGGATCAAGTGGCCACAAAAGAAACAAAGTTTGGAAAAAGGTCAGAGGCCTCTAGGGATGCAAGATCCAAGCGGTACTGGTTGATGGTTGCCATGGTGACCTGAAATGTGTTGGCTTTCAGGTGTTAAGGAAGATGCAGAGGCGCCACAGCAGCAACACAGACAACATTCCACCTGAAAGGTAGGCGTCCCCTGGTTTTGTTCCACCTGAAGGCTTTGGGTAGTGAAGGGCAGCCCGAAACTGGATTGAAAAAGACCTGCCTCTCGGAGTTGGTTGTTAGAGTCACAAAGGAGATCCAGTTGGAAACTGGTCTGAACAGTGTCACTTTTGCATTCCTACAACAAAATACATGAGGCAGCTAACTTTACAAAGAGAAAAGGTTTATTTAGCTCACAGTTTGGGAGGCTGAGAATCCCAACGGCCTAGCACAAGCTCAGCACCACCCCTTGGCCTCGTCACCTCGTGGCATGGCTGGCAATGGTGGCTACGTGTGTGGGAACAGTGAGTACATCTGAAAACACCTCAGAGAAAGAGGCTGATTCCCTTGGTCCCCTGCGGGGGCATACCTCCAAGCACCTAAGGACCTCTGACCAGGCTCCACTGCTTCAAGGTCCACAGCACTTCCCAGTGCCACCACCACAGGGACCAAGGCTTCACATATGGACTTTAGAGGGACGCTCATCTTATACCCAAACCATAGCATGCAGTGATGGCTTTATTCTAAATACTCATCACATAATAGCTTACTCTTGCTTTTATGGTCATTTTCAAACTCTGTGATAGCTGAACTACTTGACTCATTTTATCAATGATTGTGCCCATGGAGTTTTTTTGTTTCGTTTTGTTTTTGTTTTTCTTTTGGGAGGGGTACCAGGGATTGAACCCAGGAGCACTTAACCACCGAGCCACATGCCCAGCCCTTTATTATATTTTATTCAGAGACAGGGTCTCGCTGAGTTGCTTAGTGCCTCGCTAAGCTGCTGAGACTGGCTTTGAACTCACCATCCTCCTGCCTCAGCCTCCTGAGCCCTTGGGATTCCAGGTGTGCCGGCCCATGGAGTTTTAATTTATAGAGATGTCTTAGTCTATTTAAGCTGCTATAACAAAAATACCATTTGCAGGGTAGCTTATACAGCAAGCATTTATGTTTCACTCCATCATCCCAGAGTCAGACATTAATAGCATTTGGAGGTAGGGCCTTTGGGAGGTAATTAGGATTAAAGTCCTCAGGGTGGAACCCCCACGGTGGCATTAGTGGCTTTATCACAAGAGGAAGAGAGAGCTGGGCTCACACACTTGCTGCCATGGGATGCTCTCCCCCATGTGATGATGCAGTGTGAGGGCCCTCACCAGAAGCAGCCCTGTGCTCTTGGACTTCCAGCCTCCAGAACTGTAAGCCAGATAAGCCTCTATTCTTTATAAATTACCCAGTCTCAGGCATTTTGTTATAGCCACAGAAAACAGATGAAGACAACTCCCATGGTGCCTCTGGCAAGTGACCTTACCCTTAGGTCTCAGATTTTATGTGATAAAACTCAGAGTTGCCTATAAATGAAGGAATGAGTATGAAAATGCACAAACATATCTGGCTTGTAAGAAGGAAGCCTGTTGGAGCCTTCCACCCTCTGAAGACAACTTCGCCAACTGCTCCCAAGTGGACCATGAGATCTTTTAGGGCAGAGACCACAGCAGAAAAATAATAGCCACATGTAGGGACTGTCCCTGCTACCCTCTTGTTAGCCTCTTGAGGTCAGAGCTATTTCTGTCCCCATTTTACAGATGAGGAAACAGGTGCATAGAGGGGAAGTCAGCCACCGGAAGTCAGTGACCAGGAAGTGGCAGGGCTGAGATTTGGGTCTCAAGTCTATTTGTCCTCCAAAATCTGTGCTTTGAGACAGACACCACATTTTGGGTGCTTCCTGTCTGAGCAGATGTCCTTGTCCTGGGTTGCCGCAGCTCCAGCCCTTCAGTGGTTAAGTTGGAAGTGCAGCCTCTGTGTCTCCCCAAGGAATATGCTTTTCCCATTTAGGATGAAATCCCGGCTGGCCATTCGGGATTGGCTCAGGGAAGGGGGGCCAACTATAAAAGCCCTTGGTGGATTGAGTCTTCCCTGGTTGGACCAGAGCACCATGAACTTGGTGCTGGTGAACTTGGAGGAGCAGGAAGGCTTTCTAGGGCCCCGTGGGGCAGTGCAGGCATCCACGTGGGCCAGTGTGGCCACTGCCAGGACTTGTGCTTTCTTTTTTTAGGACTTGTGCTTTCTGAGCTCAGCTTCTTGAAGTTCAGAAAAAGCACTTGGCCCCTCGAGACTCATAGCCATGGTGTCTGTTATTGTTGTCTTTATTAATATTATCATGATTAATACCCAGAGCCCAGGGGAGAGGGACACACATTTCCCAGGCTTTGGAAGTTGATGGGAGAAGGAGCCTGGGGGGAAAGAGGGAGGTTGTGCCAGGCTTATGCGAATGTACCCTCCTCAGGTTCAGTTTGTGAAGCCAAAGAAACCAACCCTGAAACTTCTCCAGACCTGCATGTCCCCTGCTGTGTTTATCAGACATTCTGCAAGACATCCATAGGTTTTCCATGGATAAAAAAGAATTCTGTGAGCTGGGCGTGGGGCACAGCTGTAATCCTGGTTGCTTAGGAGGCTGAGGCAAGGGAATTGCGAGCTCAGGGCCAACCTGGGAAAATGAGCAAGACCTCGTCTCAAAAGCACAGAAAGAATTCTGTGGTCAAGTAAATTTGGGAAATGCCAGGCTTAAATAAAGACAATTTTTTTTTTTTTCAATTGCAGGCCTTCTTGGAGATTTTAATGTGATCATGCATTCCTTTTTTTCTTTTCTTTCTTTCTTTTTTCACTAGGGATTGAACCCATGGGTACTCTACCATTGAGCTATATCCCCAATTCTTTTTTATTTTTTGGTACCGGGGATTGAACTCAGGGGCACTCAACCACTGGGCCACATCCCCAACCCTTTTTTGTATTTTATCACTGAGTTGCTAAGTGCCTCGCCATTGCTGAGGCTGGCTTTGAACTCGCGATCCTCCTGCCTCAGCCTCCCAAGTGCTGGGATCACAGGCGTGCGCCACCACACCCGGTTCCCAATTCTTTATATATATATATATTTTTTTTGTTTTGTTTTGTTTTGTTTTGTTTTGTTTTTAAGGCAGGGTTTTGCTAAGTTGCTGAGGCCGCCCTTGAACTTCCAATCCTCCTGCCTCAGCCTCCAGAGTTGCTGCAATGACAGGCATGCGCCTTAGTATGCAGCCATTCATTTTTTGCAAGCAGCATTTATTGAGCATATTCTGTGTGCTCATGCACTTGTGATGAGAAACAGTCATGGTCCTTGACCCGATGGAGCATGCCCAGTCTAAAGTACTGAGTGCATGCTGGAATCTCTGGGGGACTCCGGAATGGGAAGTGCTGGGGCCAACCCCCAAGATTTTGATTGAATTAGTGTGCAGTGGGGCTGGGGCACCTTTATTTATCAGAAGCTCTCCCACGTGATTATAGGGGACAGCTAGGATTGAGGGCCACAGGTCTCCAGGAAAGATACACAATAAATTGATGACTGAGGGTCCCGGGCAGGGGAGGCTAGGGTGCCTGAGAACCAGAAGCAGGGGCAGGCAGTTTCTGGGAGGCTGGGGAGGCCCCAACCAGGAAGAGAGATTTCAGCTGGAATCTCATGGATGAACGTAGGCAGCCCGGATGGGATAGGGTGGGGTGACCGCCTAGGCGGGAAGCCCCTGAGTAGTGAGGAAGAGGGGTGTAATGACCTTGGAATCTGAGGCCAGGTAGTTCAGGGCATTGGAAGTTCACCTCTGAGCCTTAGTTTTCTTTATCTGTAAAATGGGAATGCTATTAGTACTATCTTTGGGATTTATCTGAGATTGCGAAGTGTAAACTGAGAAGCCTTTAGATGGCTCTTTATGGGATAGTGAAATAATCAAATAAATGTGGAATGAGTAGAGAATCGGTACAAGGTCAAGTGTGAGGGTAGCATTCAACTCCCTCCATAGCCGTCTTTCTATGGCTGTGGCATGACTGGACGATAGCTTGTATGTTTGTTAAGCACCTACTATATGCCCTGGGTCATGAGCTCCAGAGGGTGGATGCAACTCAGCTTTTGCTTTAAGCAGCTCCCGATGTATCTGGAGACCTTCGGGGCTCTGCAGAGGAGCCTGCCACACCTGCTTCAGGGACATGGGCAGGGGAGAGAGGTGGGGAGGCTCTTCCTCCCCCTCGCATGCAGCTGAGCCCATCCAGTCCCCTCGTGTCTGTGGTGTCGACTTGAGTTCCTGTGGTGAGCCTGAGAGAAGAACAGCAGCCTCCAGAACTCCAGGGCACCGTGTCCACGGGAAACTGCAGTCACTCCTGAGCTCCCAGTTCTCAGCAACGGCTCCAAAAAAGCCACCAAATCCTCTTCCTCATTCCAGCCCCAGAAGCCTATTCTTGGAACTGGAAAATGAAATTTGGCCCCAGAGGGACTAGAGAGAACAGTTTCCCTGCAGGGAGCACTTAATACATCCCAAGTTCATTGCAGTGGATATTTTAAATTTGCTACCCCCCGCAGGAGTGCTGGATATGAATGGGATTGTGCCCATTTTTCTGGCACGTAAACTAAGTACAGCAGCATAATGCCCCTGGGAGAGATGGAGTCCGGGTGCAGATGTGGGTCCCTCTACTGAGTTGTCTTCCCATGGCCGTCTGCTGCCCACCAAATACCAGCTCTGACCAAGGCTGGCCCTCCTGGGAAACTCCAGAGCCAGGGACTGGGGGTTCCGATTGAGTCTAGAATTATAGAATTCTGTGCCTGCTTTTCAGTGAAGCAGAACAGTTAAGAAAACAGGCTCTGGAGTTAGTCTGCCTGGGACCCAATCCCCCTGCCCCACCCCTGACCAGCCGTGTGACCCTGGACAGATAATCCGTGTGTGCCTCAGTTTCCTTATCTGTAAAAGGGGGGGTGTTACCAGCACCCAATTCCAGGGTTGGTAGGGAGATTTAATGAGTTGATCAAGGTAACACATTTTAAAAAGCTGTCAACACACAGAGTCTGCAGTAAAGGTTTTGACCCTGCTGCTGCTACTATTTGTATTTATTTGCTTGAGCTTGCGCAGGGGGCCCTGGGTGGCTTCAGCAGTGGAAACCTGACAGTGCTGGAGGCTGGTAGGTCAAGGTCAAGGGTGGGAAGGGTTCAGTTCTTCCCAAGTCTTTCCTTGGCGCTTTGCATAGTGGCTACCTTCTTGCCAAGTCCCCACCTGCCAGTGTCTGTGTCCTAAGTGCCTTTTCTTATAAGGACACCAGTCCTACGGGGATGACCTCATTTTAACTCCAGGGAGGACAGAGTTGGGGCCATGACCTGTGTCTTCTGGTCCCTGCCCCTCTTATAAAGCCAGCAGGATCCCATCGCAGGGACTCCTCCCTCCTGGCCCCGCAGGGCCCTGCTGGCCTCGCAGGCTGGCCTCTGCACCTGCGGTCAGGCCAGCTGCACCCTCTCAATAGCTCCCCAGGGGACGGCACTGCAGCGGGGGTTCAGGGACCTGCTGGCCACACTGCGACCCACCGCAGCTCCTTGTCCGCAGGAACCGCAGCCAGGCGCTCAGCCCCGAGGCCAGCGTGGATGAGGGCGGCGTGTTCGAGAGCCTGAAGGCCGAGCCGGCCTCCCCGCCCGCGCTCTTCCCAGGCCTCCCCGCCAGCCCCTTCCCGGCCGGCCTGGTGCTGGGGCCGTCCGCGGGCGGCGGGGGACGTCTTCCTGCAGATGCCCGCGGCCCGGGAGGAAGGCGGCGGCCGGGGCGGCGAAGGGGCCGCCTACCACCACCGCCAGCCGCACCACCATTTCCACCACGGCGGCCACACCGCGGGGGCTCCCTGCTGCAGCACGTGGGGGGCGACCACCGCGGGCACTCGGAGGAAGGTGGCGACGAGCAGCCCGGGACACCGGCCCCGGCCCTGTCGGAGCTGAAGGCCGTCATCTGCTGGCTTCAGAAAGGGCTCCCCTTCATCCTGATCCTCCTGGCCAAGGTGTGCTTCCAGCATAAGCTAGGTGAGTCCCGGGACATTGCTGTCACCGCCTGGGTGCCACATGGAGGGCTCCTGCAGCTCATGGGTGGGGGCTCTTCGTCCAGAATGCCAGAGGAAGGCAGCAGAGGCTGTGGCCATGCAGAGTGCCGAGGGCATGGGATTGCACTCACACCTGGTCCAGGTTCTCTGACCAGCTGTGTGACTGTGGGCAAGTCGCTTGGCTTCTCTGATCCTTGGTTGCCCCACGTGAGGGTTGTGAAAGGAACTTCCTCAACTGGCCCGTGGTGGGAAGGGGTAGCATGGTGGAACTAAGAGTTCAGACTTCCGAGATCTGAACCCCACTCTGCCCTTTCCCAGCTGTGCCTTATCTAACATCTCAGGGCCACAGGTTCACCATCTATAAAACAGGAGTTAAGATAGCACGTACAGCCTGTTGCAGTGACTGTGATCCCGGCGGCTCAGGAGGCTGAGGCAGGAGGATTTCGAGTTCAAAGCTAGCCTCAGCAACTTAGAAGATCCTGTCTCAAAAGAAAAAATAAAAAGGGTGGGGGCGTGGCTTGGTGGTTAAGTGCTCCTGGGTTCATTCCCCAGTACCAAAAAAGATAGCCTATGCAGTCAGCCCTCCACACCTACAGGTTCTGCATCCACGAATTCAACCGACCACAAATGGAAACTATGCAGAGAAAAATTTGCATATATGCTAAACATGTACAGACTTTTTTCCTTGTCATTTTTCACTCAAAAATATAACAGTTTTTTTCCATGGCACTTACATTATTTTAGGTGTTCTAAGGAATCTAGAGATGATTTAAAGATTGCTGAAGGGTATGTGTAGGTGACATGCAAATACTGTGCATTTTATATAAGGGACTTGAGCATCCGTAGATTCTGATATCCACAGGAGTCCTAGAACCAATCCCAGATGAGATGGAGGACCACTGAACTTCGTAGGAATGGCGAGATTAAATTCAAGTGAATGTGTAAAAAGTACTTAGGACTGTGCCGGGCGTAGTTATCTTAATTATATTCCTTATTAACACACATTAAAATACTTGGGATAGAGCCTCGCATATAGCAAGTGCTCAATAAACACTCCCTATTGTCCTTAGTGTTAGGAAGTAAGAGAATGATTCACAAAGTGCTTAGCCCGCTACTGACACACCCTCGGCGGTCAATAAGTGGTCTCTGGTACAGGACGGTTGTTATTTTTGCTTATTTTTATTAGATCATGATGTGGCTCTGCCTTACGGCATTTGTAGACTCTTATTGAATTCTATCATTAAAAAAACGGTGGTAAGAATCACTACCTCTTCCCACACGGAAAAATCAGGTGTCTGAGCCATCTTTTGTTTCCTATTTTCTCCTTGTGGGTGAGTTCTGACCTGCTCAAATGGCTCCACCTTCCTCGCTAGAGTATCACCCCATCACCCCTTCCCTTTCTGTTCCCAGGAGCCAAAACTTAGCCTGAAGCCAGGCGCAGTGGCACACACCTGTTATCCCAACAGCTCGGGAGGCTGAGGCAGGAGGATTGCCAGTTCAAAGCCGGCCTCGGCAACTCAGTGAGGCCCTGTCTCTAAATAAAACATAAAAAACAGCTGGGGATGCCGCTCAGTAGTTAAGCGCCCTGGGTTCAATCCCTGATACAAAAAACAAAACAAACAAAAAAAATCAGCCGGGCGCGGTGGCGCACACCTGTAATCCCAGAACCTGGGAGGCTGAGGCAGGAGGATCGCGAGTTCAAAGCCAGCCTCAGCCATGGCGAGGCACTTAGCAACCTCAGTGAGACCCTGTCTCTAAATAAAATACAAAAAAGGGCTGGGGATGTGGCCCAGTGGTCGAGTGCCCCTGAGTTCAATCCTCAGTACCCCAAAAAATAAAGTTACCCTGAATTCTGGCAGACTCACAGCTAAATTTTCTTCTTGAGTACAATTTATTTTTCAGTAGGTGTATTTTATTTTTGTTTTGTTTTTAATCAAAAAGGAAATTAGAAAAAAGAAGGATGGGGTTACTAGTGCTTCGAAAAAGCATGTGGACCCCAAGCCCAGGTGCGAAGGGGAATTCTGCATCGCGTAGGTAGGATGTGACATCCTCACGTGGGGAGCATTCCAAGGTGCTGGCGAGTTGTGGAATCAAATTCAACCTGTTCTCCCATCCGCCTGGGTCACGGTTGCCTCTCAGCTGAGAATTCTTCCCCCTTTGGCGTTCTTTTTTTTTTTTTAATATAATCTATTTTTTAAATATTTTTATTTATTTGCTTTAGTTGTACACAATGCGTTTTATTTGTATGTGATGCTGAAGATCGAACCCGGGTCGCCCACGCGCTAGGCGAGCGCTCTACTGCTGAGCCACAATCCCAGCCCTTTAGCGTTCTTTTGATTCCTTGTGATTTCCTGGCCTTGTCTGCGGGTGTCTGCTTTTATTTCAAACAACACGCCTCAGATTGGCTTTGACAGTAGAAAGAACAGCGGGTGCCATTTCCTAAGGGCTGCAGGTGACCTTCTACGAGCCGATCCCTCTGTGAGGTGAGCGCTGTTATTATCCTGTCCCGTCTGCAGATGGAGGAACTGGGACTCAGAGAGGTGCAGCGGCTTGCCCAGGCTCACACAGTAGCAGGAGTGCAGTTCTGGTCTGGCCAGACGGCGCAGCCCGTGCTCCTGACCCAGTGCTGCACAGACTCCTGTCACTGTCACGGTGGCTCCGGGCTGTCCCTGAGTCACAGGGCAGCCCCGGTCCCCCGTTGTGGGGTCCCTCTCCCTTTCTGTAGTTCGCATTGCCAGCTCTGGGTGGGTGGGCGGGGGGCGGGGGTCTTTTTCTCGCGCTGCCGGGCCAGGCCCCAGGACTCAGTGGCGCGGGCCCCTCTGCCGCAGGCATCGCCGTGTGCATCGGGATGGCGAGCACCTTCGCCTACGCCAACTCCACGCTGCGGGAGCAGGTCTCTCTGAAGGTGAGTCCCCCGGAGAGCTCCCCTGGCTGCCGTCACGCTGCCCACCCCGGGTGGCAGCACCGTCCGCCTCTGCCGCGGGCTCTCGGCCACAGTCCAGGTGCCTCGGGCCGCGCTCCATCTGCAGTCCCGGGACACCTCCTTGGGCATCTCCGTGCCCTTTGCAGCTCCAGGGTCTCCCGTGGCCCTTCGAGCAGTGTGGCACCTCCCGCCAGCCCTCCTCTCTGTCACCCTCACTTTTGAGGTCCCTTGCGGTCCCACTGAGGACCCGCTGGCAGCAGCCTGACTTATTCACAGCTGCCAGGGGTCAGTGGCCCCTCCTCGGGAGGGTATGCTGCCTGCCACCACCGGGCAGATCCCATGTGTGCCAGTCTCCTCCCTGACAGCCTTTTTCCCAGTGACGTGATAAGGAGGGGGAAAAATCATTCTTACTCATTTTCCCAGTGAGGAAACAGTGGCTCAGAGATGCTAAGATCCTTGCCTGAGGTCACACAGCAAGGGCAAGTGGGAATTAGGACTTGAGCCCAGGCAGTTCAGCCCAGAGCCTGTGCTTATTCTGGGTTCAAATCCAACTCCTTCACCCACCTGCAGCCCCTCAGCCAGGTGTTCCCCGTGATCTCAGCCTCACCTTCACCTCTAGATAAGGGCATGTAGATGGTCCCCGACTTACGATAGTGTGACTTCATGATTTTTCGTCTTTACGATAGTGAGAAAGCAATATGCTTTCATTAGAAACCCACTCCAAATTTTCTCTTTGGGCCTTTTCCTGGACGGGTGATGTTTGGTGTGATCCTTCTGCGATTCTGGGAAGCTCCAGCAAGCTGCAGCCCCCAGTCGGCTGTGCGGTCGCCGGGAAGCATTGACTCTCTAGGTGCCATGCCCTGCGCTAAGCATGGTGTCAGGCAAGTTGGGTGTAGTCAGGGCGTTTTTGACTTGGTGGTGTTTTCAACCTGCAGTGGGTCTGTGGGGACAGGGCCCCATCCTAAGTCGAGGAGCACCTGTGTTCATGCCCATTCACAGATCTGTTGAGAGCACAAAATGAGATTCTACATCAAGAGGATTAAATGAGATACTGCAGAGTCGTTCAGCACAGCACCCACACAGAGGATGCATTTCATTGAGCTGTTTTCTAAAACGTGTTTTCTCTGTGGCACAGGCAGTCCCATAACCATTGCCACCTTCTCTGACCCTTCCACGGCGTCTTGCTTTCACCAAAGCACTTGGATGGATGTCCCTGCAGCCTGGAAGGGCAGTTCTGTCTCCATGTGTACATGAACACATTGAAGTCCAGAGCTAGGGGTGACCAGAGGTCCTTCTTGACCTTTTGTCTCATCTTCATGTAAACCCCTCTTCTGCTGCTGTTAGAACAGTGGGTTGACTCAACACCACAGAGGGAGGCTTTGGGGACTGGGTCCCTGTCAAGTAACATCCTAGTGGTGCCTTGACTTGAATTTTAGGGACTGAGAGGATGTCTGGATCCACAGACAAACCTCCAGGGGCCCCGAGCCCCGTGAAGACACAGTGGTTTTTGCCTGTGTGCGTGACACTCAGTACACTTACAGATCTCAGCTCGTTACTGGGGACCATCCTGGGCTCTGTTTTCCCGGGGCCTTGCCGAGTCCTTCTTCTGTTCCATCTTTGGTTTAGATTTACAGAGAACTAAACCAGGATCTATTATTCATTGAGGGAAAAAAGGAGCTGCTGAGTGGATTCTTCGCGTCGACAGGAGGCGGTTGGTTGGAGGTGGTTCCTGCAGTCGTTGACCTTGACCGCTCCTGGAATAATGGGAGGATGGAGATGCATTTGTTGGGTCCACTCTCTGGAAATGTGCACGGCAGCAGCGTGCGGGTGCTGTGCCGTCTGGAGACAGCGCGTGTTGAGCATTTACCGAAACCGCAGGGAAGGTCACACTGGGAAAGTTATGACCTCATCCTGTTCCAGCAATGTAGCCGCCCCGGCCAGGAAGACCAGCTTTTGAGAATCAAAACAGAGGCGTCCGCTTGTGCCTCCCAGGGCACCACAGGGGCAGAGGCACGGCCTCATCTGTACCTCCTCTGGGCATCACACACACACACACACACACACACACACACACACACACACACACATGATTGCTTACGTACCCTCAGGCCCAGAAGCTGCTGTCAAACAGGAAACGGAGAAGGTGTTCAGGGGCGAGGCTGGAAGACTGAAAGGCTGTGCCAGGCGCGCCTGCGAGTGTGACTCTAATCCTAGCAGCATGGCCTGACACTGAACTGCTAGGCCAGGAAAGCAGCCCAGAAGTCTGTGCGAGAAAAAGTGAGAGCAGCCGTTTCCAACCCCCGGGTCTGATCCACGGCCGGGACGTGGGGTCTTTGCGAGAGGTCCTGCTCCTTGGCGAGCCAGAACACGAGTCCAAACCCGAATGAAGGTTTGCGTGTGGAGTGTGGCTTCACCCTGATGGCACCACCCTCTCCAAATGGGGACACCCGGGCTTTAAACACATGCCCTTGAGCAGCAGTGTTTAAAGTTGGAGGCCCACCCTAACCACTCTGTGCCCAGTTCTACCATGAGTGTGACCTAACGCTGCCCGCCAGGTGCGCTCCAACCCCACAGGTGGGCCCTAACAGGCACCTGCTGCACAGAGGAGGAGGGGAAGGTGCGGCAGTCAGCAGCTTGCCCGGGGTCGGGTGGTGTGTCGGTCAGCTTTACATTGCTGTGACCAAATCACGGGACAAGGAGGACTTAGAGGAGGAGACGTTTATTTTGGACTCATGGTGTTATGAGGAGCTGCTTCAGAAAACGCTCAAAGTCTGAATTTAAAACAAATTAGGCAATTTATTACCTGGCCAGGGGCTGTCACCCACCTGTAGAGACTGAAGCTCTGTGGGAGCACAGCAGCCCCCCACCTGTGAAACCACGAGTAAGGAAGAAAACCACCTCCTGTGGAACTTTTCAGCCAGCAAGCAAACAAGTTACAGAAGCTAAAAAAAGAAAGAAAGAAAAACTGTTAGCCCAGTTGACTGCAGCTTCGGGTTATCAAGACCACCATATTCTGAGCTGGGTACATTTTTGGGGGGTATAAAGTATAGAAAAACAATTCCTTTTTTTTTTGTGTGTGTGGGATTCAGTAGAAAACAGCTTTCATTTATTTATTTTCTCAGAAATCGGCCATGCAGCAAGCAGTCTAAGATACCACAGCAATGGCTTCACACAACCTGTATTAATAACTCACTTAATGCTCACTTTATATTATAGTTGACCTATGGGCCCCTACACACACACATTTACTTATCATTTTGCTACTAATATCTTTAGACCTTATGTCCTTATCTCATGCAGCTATATTGACTACTTATCCATGCCTGTGTTAACCTCTTGACCTATATTTATCTATAACTGTCTCAGCCTGCTAACCCATCCATATCACCCTACACTATCTTATTTCTTATATCTTATTTCTGTTGCCTTATCTTAATCAAAATCTTATTCCTATAGTTGATAGCCTGTGCCTATACCTTATTGATTGGGTTGATCAGTTCACACCGCAACAGTGGTTTCACAGGTTCAGTGCGTGGTCGGCCAGCGCCATGCTCTGGGCCTGAGGGGAGGAGAACATCGTGGCTGAGGACAGGGGCAAGCTGTCAGCTGGTGACAGCCAGCAAGCGGGGGGGGGGGGGGGGGGGGGGGGGGGGGGCAAGTATAATCTCCCAGAGCACCCCCCTTCCTCCAGCCACGCCCCACCTGCCTCTAGTTACCACCCAGTAATCCATTCTAATTACTAACCCAGCAGTGACCAACTACTAACCACCGATTAGTTCCGGCCCTCATAAGTGGGTCATTTCTCCTCTGAACATTCCTGCAGGGTCTCCCCTGTTTCCGGTGCGTGAGGTCGGCGGGGGGGGGGGGGGGGGGGGGGGGGGGGGGACGACACTTCAATCCAAACAACAGCAGCCAGCTCCCAGGTAGCTGACCACAGACTGGAACCCCGGCCATGTAGCTCCAGGGTCTCTGCCGCAAGCTCCTCCCCTTTTCAGCTGGTCCTTCAAGCAGGTGTCCACTGTTCTGTCACCTTCTCTGTGCCTGCTCCTGGGGTCCCAGTGAGATGGAAAGATGCTGGTGCCCTTCCCTTTCCCATCAGCCCTGCTTCCTCCAAAACCGTGAGACCGTGAGTTTCCACTCGCGGGGGAACGTAAGTTCTAGAATGTTCCGCTACGTGCGCCTTTGTCATTGCAGCCTCCCCATGGATCTCTTGCTTTGTCTCCAGGAGAAGAGGTCAGTGCTGGTCATCTTGTGGATCCTGGCCTTCCTGGCAGGGAACACCCTGTACGTGCTGTACACCTTCAGCTCCCAGCAGCTGTACAACAGGTGAGCGGGGGACACCCTTCGAGTGCAAGGGCGGGGGGCTTGGCTGGGCTTGGGGCCCACAGCCCTGCACTTGAGAAGGACACACCAGCTCTGTGTCACGTCTCAGCTCTCTGATTCCAGTCTGTTATCACACACGTGCGTCTAGGTACTCGAGCAGAAGTAGAACACAAACCACACACACAATTTTGCATTTTCCAATTGCCACGTTAAGAAAAATAAAAAGAAAAGGATGCAATTAATTTTACTGATAGATTTTATTTAACTGAATACAATCGGCCTGATATCTGTGGATTCAGCCAACCTCGGGTGGAAAATTGTCAGAAAAAAAAAAAATTGTATCTGATTCTGTGTGCAGAGGCGCATGCCTATAATCCCAGCGGCTCAGGAGGCTGAGACAGGAGCATCGCGAGTTCAAAGCCAGCCTCAGCAACAGCAAGGCACTAAGCAACTCAGTGAGACCCTATCTCTAATTAAATACAAAATTTGGATAGGGATGTGGCTCAGTGGTTTAGTGCCCCTGAATTCAATCCCTGGTACCAATAATAATAATAATAATAATAATAATTGCATCTGCACTAAACATGTACAGACCTTGCTTCATGTCATTATTTCCTAACCAATACAGTAGAGCACTATTCACACAGCATTGACATTGTATTGGGTATTATAAGTCATCTAGAGATGGTTTTAAGCATATAGGAGGATGTGATAGGTTATATGCAAATACTGTGCCATTTTCTTTTCCTTTTTTTTTTTTTTTTTTTTTTTTTGGTACTGGGGATTGAATTCAGGGGCACTCGACCACTGGGCCACATCTCCAGCCCTTTTTTGTATTTTATTAGAGACAGGGTCTCACTGAGTTGCTCAGTGCTTCACCATTGCTGAGGCTGGCTTTGAACTCGCGATCCTCCTGCCTCAGCCTCCCAGGTGCTGGGATTACAGGCATGCACCACCGCGCCCAGCTTACTGTGCCATTTTCTGTCTTAGATTTTGGTATCAGAGGAAGATCCTGGAATCAATTCCTCATGGACACTGAGGGACAACTCAGTATTGGAAATACTGTCCTTTCAACATGCAGTCAAGATAAAAACTCTTTTGAGATATTTTACATTCATTTCTCTGCATTAAGTCCTGGGATTTTGCATACTCAGCTCATGTTCATACCAACTGACATCGTTTCTAGTGCTCAGAATGGTCAGTGGGCACCGTGTGGACAGTGCAGGTCTAGATACTTCCAGAAAGACACTAGATGCAGCATTGCATTGGGGTGGGCACTGGAGATCAGAAACTTGGTTGGAATTGTTTAGCTTTTTCTTTTTCTTTTTCTTTTTTTAATATTTATTTATTTGCTTTAGTTGTACACAATGCAATGCATTTATGTTTATGTGGTGCTGAGGATCGAACCCGGGTCAAGAATATTCTAGGCGAGCGCTCTACCACTGAGCCACAACCCCAGCCCCATGTTTAGCTTTTACTATTATTTGATTTTTTTTTTCTTGATCTGTGAATGTAACAACTTTTTAAAGGTGTTTTATTGTACTTTTGTGTGTGTGTGTGTGGTACCGGGGATTGAACCCAGGGGCACTCAACCACTGGGCCACATCTCTAACCCTCTTTTGTATTTTATTAGAGACAGGGTCTCACTGAGTTGCTAAGTGCCTCGCCATGGCTGAGGCTGGCTTTGAACTCGCGATCCTCCTGCCTCAGCCTCCCAAGTGCTGGGATTACAGGCGTGCGCCACCGCGCCCGGCTTGTACTTATTTTTTAAAAAAATCTAGAGATCCAAGCCGGGCGCGGTGGCGCACGCCTGTAATCCCAGCACTTTGGGAGGCTGAGGCAGGAGGATCGCGAGTTCAAAGCCAGCCTCAGCAATGGGGAAGCACTTAGCAACTCAGTGAGACCCTGTCTCTAAATAAAATACAAAAAAGGGCTGGGGATGTGACCCAGTGGTCAAGTGCCCCTGAGTTCAATCCCCAGTACCACAAAAAAAAAAAAAAAAAAAAAAAAAAAAAATCTAGAGATCCATGCTAAAGTGGGATTGGCAAACTACAGCCATCCCCATATTTTTAATTAATAACACTTAATTGGAACCCAGCTGTACTCCATCCCTTTATGCATGTGCATGTGATCTGTGAGTGCTTTTGGCTTGGCGGAGTCAAATAGCTGGAACAAAGACCAGAAACATTTGAAATCTTTTTTTGCAGTAATGGCGATTGAAACCACTTAACCACTGAGCCATATTCCGAGCCTTTTCAAGGCAGGGCCTTGCCGAGTTGCTTAGCACCTCACCATTGCTGAGGCTGGCTTTGAACTTGCGATCCTCCTGCCTCAGCCTCCCAAGCCACTGGGATTACAGGCGTGTGCCACTGCGCCTGGCCTTTTATTTTTTATTTTGAAACAGGGTCTCACTGAGTTGCCCAGGCTGGCCTCAAACTAGTGGTTCTCCTGCCTCAACCTGCCGCATAGGTGGGATTTCAGGTGTGCGCCACCACACCCCAGCTCAGGCTTTTAAAAGGCCCAAATTGCCTCTGTTCCTGTCACCAAACTACAACCAGGTCAACGTGTTTCTCTGCAGGTGTGTGTGTGCCTGTTAGAGGAGGTGACGTGCAGAACATGCCACTTCATAACACTTTCTCTTTCATTTACCACCTTTTCACTTTAGATCCACAAGTCGCCTTTACTGGTGCTTCCTGTGCCACTCTCAGGACTATACAGGGATTCCTTATCCAAAAGTCTTGGGACCAGCAGTGTTTCAGACTCAGGAATTTTTAAAATTTTGGAAGACTTGTGTAGACTTTACCCACTGAGCACTCCCGATCTGAAAATCATCCTAAATCCAAATGCTCCAAAACCACATTGCTCAAAAAGCTTCAGATTTAGGAGGCTTATGGATTTCAGGTTTGGGGATTAGGGACGCTCGGCCTATCTGAGAAAAGTTTCCAACTCCAGCCCTTTGGGATGTTCTCAGGTCAGGCTTTGCTCCAGAGAGGGGCTCGCTCAACCCTAGGGACAGCTGAACAACCAGGCCTGAGACGGCAGGAGCCAGGGAAATTCCTGGAATCTGTCAGCCAGAAATCCTGGACTTTGGTTTTGATGTCAGCTCTTGGCTGATTGAGCCTCTCACTGGCTCCTTTAAAATTCAAGAAAGAGGACAGCCCCTGACTGGCTTTTCATGGGCCAGGGGTCCAGCCCTGCCCAAGCACCTGTGGCCAGTAGGGCCAGGTCACCAAGTCCACTGAGGACCAGATGGTCTCCTCGAGGATGGCAGTGGTGGCTACATCTCAAGAGTGGAGGGTCACATGCTCAAATGCCCCAGATGCAACTTTGCAGAACCTGAGGACTGTGTGTGGAAGGATCCGGGGGTAAGCCAAACTGCAGGTCTGCACCACGCACACGATCTTACAAATCTCAGACCTGGAGATTTCCCAAACCAGTGAAGCATCCCCCAGCCAAACTTCAGAAGTCCACCATGTAGACAGCACCTTGCTTTTTGCAATCAAAAACACATTTCAAAATGATCATCATACAGGAGCCAAAAGGTAGAAGCAACCCAACTGTCCGCTGGCAGATGGAGGAACGGAATGTGCTGTGTCCATACGATGGAATATTATTCAGCCTCGGAAAAAAAAAAAAAAAAAAAAAAAAGGATGGAGATTCAGACACAGGCGACAGCATGGATGAACCTTGAGGATATTTCGTAAATTGAAATAAGCCAGTCTCTCTCTCTCTCTCTCTCTCTCTCACACACACACACACACACACACACACACACACACTGCATGATTTTACTGACTCAAGGTACTTAAAATAGTTAAATTCATACAGACAGAAAGTCGCATGGTGGCTTCCAGGGGAGGGGGAGGGGGAGCTGTTGTCTGAATGGTGTGGGTTCAGGTTCTGCAGGATGCGGAGCCCTAGTGCTGGGCGGGAGTGAGTTGTCAACGGTGTGAGTATCCTAAACGCTGTGGACAGTCAAGAGGCAAATTTATGATGTGTGTTTTACCAGTTAGGAAAAAAAAAATCATTTATCACCTGCATCATTTCATATGATGAGGTATTTTAACAAGGAATTAATTAAGAATGAAGAACAACCCTGAGCCAGGCTCGGTGGTGCACGCCTGTAATCCCAGCAGCTCTGGAGGCTGAGACGGGAGGATTGCGAGTTCAAAGCCAGCCTCGGCAACTTAGTGAGGTCCTAAACAACTCAGTGAGACCCTGTTTCTAAATAAAATATAAAGATAGGGCTGGGGATGTGGCCCAGTTGTCGAGTTAATTCCCAGTACCTAAGAAGAAAAGAACAACCCTGTCAACGGAAGGCTCCGCTTCATTTTAGAAAAAGTGTTAGAAACGCGTTAAGAGAGCGTTACCAGAACGTTAACTCTGCGTGTGGGAACCAAGGGCTGCGGGGACTGCCGGAAGGCTGTCCCGGGGAGGGTGGGGGACGAGCCTGCGCACAGGGTTGAAACGAGTCAGGCTCGCCGATCACGTCCCCCTGTTTTGAAAATGGACTTTGAGGAGTCAGTAGTTTGGACATCTCCTGAGGCCGCTGGTAAGAGCCGTCTTTGGAGTTCATCCCAAGACATCAACACACATCTCGCCCCTGCATTAGCCGCATGGTCCAGAATGTCAAGGTCCTGGTGGAGCGGGTAGGAGGTGGAGTTTCCCAGAAGCTCGCAGGAATTTCCCACTCATGCCATTTTCTGGGCATGACCATATTCCCAGGCTCAGACCTCTGTGGCCCCATCAAACCAGGGCTGAGTCAAACTGGCAGCACAGAAAGAGCAAGAGAGAGAGTGGCTTAAGAGAAAAGCAACAGAGCTGAGTCCTTGTCCTTTCAGATGCCACCCGTCTACAGTGTGTGTGTAAGTGCCGCCAACAGCCATTATTTATCCCTCCCTGTGATCCAGCAAGCTAATGCTCTCCTCACTCCACACGTGTGGAAACCAAAGCTTTAGATGCAGAAGGATGAGTCTGGTTATCTGTTACTATAACAAAGTACCCGAGGTTGGGTGCTTTATGAGGAAATAAGGTTTATGTAACTCACAGTTTTAGAAGTTTGAGGGCAAGATTCTGACATTGGCATGCCTCGGGTGAGGACCTGGGGGCAGATGGCAGGAGACCGGAAGCTAAAAAGAGAAGAGGGACCAATATTGGCTTCCCACTAGGTCCTGCCTTTTCAAGGGCCCATCACCTGTCTCATCACCTGCTGAGCGCTAAACCCTCCCCCCCCCCACACACACACACACATAAACCTTTGGGGCACAAACCACATCCAGATCATAGCACCTTCCCGAGGAGCCTCAGTCCCAGAGACAGCCCTTAGCAGTGACCTTGAATCTTCCCAGGATTTGAAGTCTGATGACCAACCTCCGAGAACCTTAATTCTACCCCTTGCCAGCTTTCTGCCCCTTGGCAAGCATATAACCTCTCCTCACCTGAGAAACCAGGGCCGAGTTAGTTCTCGCCTGATCCACCTGAGCAGGCCCCATAGCAAGGCCAAGGGTCGTAAAATACATGAAAGAACTGGGTGAACTATAAAGTAGTTGATGTATAATCAAATCACATTATTTTAGGATTAATTACTATAATTATGGATGGTGGCATCTAATGAGCAAACCTCACCATAAATCTGTCAGCCTGTTAAAGTTCATAGAGCATTTTAGAAATAAGAGAACTTAACCATCAATCTGTGGGAAAATGCACCACCTCCCCCCCCCCCCCCCACCACCAAAAGCAAAAACAGGAAAAGCACCAAGATGATGGGATAGAACCCAGATAGGTGAGTCGAACACCAGCTGGTGTCTGTGAGATAAAACGCAAAGCTTAAAGGCCGATGTTTGTTATATTACAATCAGAGACGCATAAAAGATTGGGCAGAGTGTAGCAGTCAGCCAGCCAGTTTGGGGGTCCCCAGGAAGGAGCAAAGTGGAGCCAGAGAGGGGCCCCAGTCCTCTTCCTGTGTTACGACGTGGATGTCCACTTGACCTTGGAGGTGGGGGGTCCCACAGAGACAGGCTGGGGTGTGGACAACACTGCAGCGGTTGGGACCTGTTGCCACATTAGAGGGTCCTGTTAAGATTTCCCCTCCTCAGCCGGGCGTGGTGGCGCACGCCTGTAATCCCAGTACTTGGGAGGCTGAGTCAGGAGGATCGTGAGTTCAAAGCCAGCCTCAGCAATGGCGAGGCACTTAGCAACTCAGTGAGACCCTGTCTAATAAAAATACAAAAAAGGGCTGGGGATGTGGCCCAGTGGTCAAGTGCCCCTGAGTTCAATCCCAGTACCAAAAAAAAAAAAAAAAAAAAAAAAAAAAAAAAGATTTCCCCTCCTCCAGCTGCTTAATGAGAACAGAAAAAAATAGGTGGATCTATTCCTAGGATGCTTGGAAATAAGAGGCCTCGTTCCCCACCCTTGTCTGCCAGGCCAGCAAAGTATTTCTGAAAAGTTTGGGAGACAGACAGGACTCATCCTGGCCTTTGCTCAGAGCCTCTAATCCAGTGGGAAGGAAGGAGAGGTGCAGATTTCAACCCGAGGTCCACATTCTAGCTGAGACCCTGTGAGCAGGTGACTCCACTTGCTAGTGCCCAGTGTCCTCAGCTCAGGATGGGATCATCTCTTTTTTTTTGTACCAGGGATTGAACTCAGGGGCACTCAACCCCACTGGGCCACATCCCCAGCCCTTGTTTGTATTTTATTAGCGACAGGGTCTCACTGAGTTGCCAAGTGCCTCGCCAGTGCTGAGGCTGGCTTTGAACTCGCGATCCTCCTGCCTCAGCCTCCCAAGTGCTGGGATGACAGGCGTGTGCCACCACGCCTGGCTAAAGGATGGGATCATCTTAGTACCTACCTCACAGAGTCTTGGGAAGATGAAATGAGCTGCACGCAGGAATTACGTAGAGCAGGCCCAGCATGAAGTGAGAAGCCAAGGTATTTTTACTCCCACTGTTAGTATGATTATGCATAACGCCTTCATCTTCAGAGGTGATGAGGACAGTGCCACCCAGGGGGTGGTCCGTGGACAGCTTCCAATTTGAAAACTGCTTGTTGTGAGTCTCCAAAGAGTTGAGCACAGGCATCAAGTGTGAGGTCTAACCTGCCTGGCCATGGATAGGTAAAATAGTTCTGCACGTGCCAAGGAGCACTGCCACATTCTAAGGATTGGGAGAGCGTTCACCCAGGAAGCCTGCTCCTGATCTGCCTCCGTCCCTTAGTATCTGTGACACCTGGTGCTGGTTTGCCATTCTGTGCCTCAGTCTTCTCATCTGCAAAGGGGTTGGATGAAAGCACCTACCTCCTAGAACTGCTGCTACCATTGCCACCGCAGCCTGGCAGGGTCTGGGGTACATCTGTGATCCCATCCAGGCCTGCCAGGGAGGGTGTGCTTCCTGTCGTATTGATGAGCACACCCAGGCTGGCAGAGAAAACAGGACTTACCCACGATCCTGCCAATGGAGGACCCAGAATTCAAATTCAAGTCGCTGACTTCAAATTCAAGTCAAATATCAAGTCCTTATGTTATTGTGACGTGACCTTGGGAGACTTGGGTCTCCACGCTTCAGCCCTCATTTATAGAGATAAGCCGTGCTTGCTGGAGAGAGCGATTTAATGAGATACAGGAGTGAAGGGTGTAGCCCAGTACGCGCCCAGCAGTGCCCCTGCAGCCTCTGCACCATTGGCACGCCTTCCCTCTTTCCTTCCTTTGCCCACTTACCCATAAAACTGGAGGGGTCCTTAACGATGCCCAAGCCAATCTCTCCCTGTAACCCTCAAGGGAACTGAGGTTCAGAGAAGTTAAGAGACCCGCCTGAGGTCACACAGCAGGTCTGTAGCAGATTCAGGAATGGGACAGAGAGGTCAGTGCTGTTTCTGCAGGTAATATTTACAAGGCCTCCAGGTGAGCAGGCAGAGCTGCCCAGGGGAGATGTCTTGGCTCTCTGATGGCTCTCTGAATTTCCCCCCAGCCTCATCTTCCTGAAGCCCAACCTGGAGACGCTGGACTTCTTTGACCTGCTGTGGATCGTGGGATTGCAGACTTTGTGCTGAAGTACATCACCATCGCCCTCAAGTGCCTCGTCGTGGCCCTGCCCAAGATCATCCTGGCGGTCAAGTCCAAGGTAGGCCCTGGCTGCGGCCACTGGCCACACTGATCATGCAGGGGATCCTGGGCTCCTTTTAGAGGAGGAAAGAATGGGCAAGAACAGAGCCAAGTCAGCTTGTCACACACACGGAGCCTGAGCTGGTGGCTCTGTCACTGGCCAGGGCCATTCCTGGAAGCTGAGCGTGGCTGTCCTCAGTGCCTTCTCGCACACTCTCTAAGTACGTTTCCTACATTGCTCTGTTTGAAGCTTCTCTGATGCTAAATTTCACCAGAGGGAGGGGAGGAAAAAAGGGTGTTGCCGTGTCCTGGGTCCTCTCCTCCCAGGGAATGATGGCCTTGGTAGGCTTTGACTCTCTGACTTCCAGGGGCTCATTGTGTAAAGGGGGCTGAGGCTCAAAAGGAAAGGGCTCTGTGATCGATTGGTGATGTCTGCTGTGGACACAGGAGGGGTGGAGGGAGCAATGATGCTTTGCGGAAAAGGAAAGGGTTCTGTGATTGATTGGTGACGTCTGCCGTGGACACAGGAGGGGTGGAGGGAGCAGTGGTGCTTTGTGGAAAAGGAAAGGGTTCTGTGATTGATTGGTGATGTCTGCCGTGGGCACAGGAGGGGTGGGTGGGCTTTGAGCCTGTAGGCGGGCATTGGACAAAGAGGTCTTGGCAAACAGCCATTGAAGTTCTGAGGCCTGAGAAGGCCTAGGCAAAATGCCACCCAAAGAAGCACTCCAGTGCCTGGCTTCCCTTTCTGTAAAACACAGCCATCTTTCAAGTTCAGAAAGCTCAGAATTTGTCCCAGGCATTGCTTGGCAGAGAGCAGGTTGGAATGGACCATTTGTCTGATGTGACAATGGACCCAGCCCATTAGCCAGGGTCAGCTTCAAGCCCATGTCTCCCCTCCCCTCGGGTATTGATCTAGGTGAGCCAAAACCCTAAGTGGCTGAGGTTTTCTGAGATGAAGCCACAGCTTGGGGGCCAAAGCCAGTGCCAGGAAGCTTAAGACACTTAAAGACAAAAAGATCCACGGGAAAGAAAGTCGAGAGACAAACCAGTGGCCTGAAGGAGCCCTGAGGCGCCCCCCTTGCTTTCCCAAGACCATCATGACTATTACCATATGCCTGTTGAGCTCATGCCAGGGACCTGTAGGCCCCCGTGCCCTTGACTCCAGGAAGCAGTAGGGCCCCATGTTCACTCTCGTGGAATTCGACCTCAGACACAGTCACACTCTGGACCCACCTAAACTCTCTCTAGCTGTGTGACTTTGGGCAGATAACAACCTCTCTGAGTCCTAGTCTCCTCATCCGTCTTCCTTTAAGGTACTCATTTCCTACGAATATTGGTGTGGGAAATACCAAGTGCTTTCTTTGCCTCGAATCCAGGGCAGAGTAAATGGCTCAATTCACAGGACAGATCCAGTGTCTCCCATCCAAAGTGCTGAGACCAGAGCTTTCCAGAATTGGGAACATTTGTATACACAATGAGACATCTTGGGGATTATACCCACATCTAAACACAGAATGCATTTGTGTTTCCTGTATTCCTGACACACATAGCCCGAAGGTAACTTGAACAATATTTTTAGTGTACCTGTGTGAGTTTTTTTTTTTTTTTTTTTTTTTTTAGTTGTAGTTGGACACAATACCTTTATTTTATTTATTTAATTTTTTTTATGCAGTGCTGAGGATCGAATCCAGCACCTTGCACGGGCTAGGCGAGTGCTCTACCACTGAGCCACAATCCCAGCCCCCTGTACCTGTGTTTTGACTGGGATCATCACATAAGATCGGGGTGGATTTCTCCACTTGTGTCATTGTACCTGAGCTCAAAATGTTTTGCATTTGGAGCTTTTCAGATTTCAGGTTATTGGGTCAGGGACGCTAGGCCTGTATGATGTGATTTACCCTTCATGACTGCCAGCTTCTGCACTGACTAGCTGTGTGGCCTTGGATGAGTTTCCTAACCTCTCTGTGCTTCATTCGCCTCATCTATAACATGGGGATAATAATTTTAAAGTTAGATGTCTTCCACTTAACACTGTCTATCTTTTTCACCCTGCTCTCTGCCCAGACCTGTGTGTATTTTGTGTGAGAATGTGGTGCTGGGGACTGAACCCAGGGGCACTTTACCACATCCTCAGCCCTTTTTCTTTTGAGACAGGGTCTCACTACATTGCTTAGGGCCTCGCTAAGTTGCTGAGGCTGGCCTCATGCTTGCAATCCTCCCGCCTCAGCCTCCAGAATCACTGAGACTACAGGTGTCCCGTGTGGATTTTAACACTGGGCTCCTGTGTCCAGTGTCTTCCAGGAGGCTTCAGTCATTGGTAAGCCCAACAAGAGTGCCGTGACAAACTCTTACAGATTTGGTGGCTTAAAGCAATGTGAACTGACTTTTTCATTCCTCTCAAGGTCAGAACCTGACGTGGGTTTCGCCAGGCTCAAGTCAGGGTGGCAGGTGGCAGGTGGCAGGTGGGGTCCTTCTCTCTCTTCTCTCACCTCCCTTCTCTGTCGCCTCTCCTTCTCTGACTCTGGCCTTCCTGCCTTCCTCTTAGGAAGGACCCTGTGCCCACGTTGGGCCCACCGGGTCATCTGGGGTCCTGTCCCATCTGAAGAGCAAAGTCCCCTTGGCCTCGTCACGTGGTGTCTTTGCAGGTTGTGGGGACCGGGATGGGGACACCGTGGTGGGGGGCTGCTCTTCTGCCCACCACACCTGGCTTCCTCCCTTCCAGGTCACCACAGGTCACTAAGCACTGGATAATCATCCACTCGCCAAATCTGTGCGACATCCCGTGAGGTGGGCGCTGTTACTCCCCCCCGTCCCTTCCTCGTGTGGGGGCCCTTCCCGGCACAGGCAGCTTCCCCAGGCGGCTCTGCCAGGTCTGAGCCTGGGCCTTCTCTCTGCCCCCTCATCTCCATGGTGGCCAGCCCTACGGACCAGGGCTCTCCAGGCCAGACAGCTCCGGTGCCTCCCCTACACCTGGCCCACACCTCGTGAACAGTGCACGTATTCGACCCTCGTGGCTGCAAGGCCCCTGCTCAGCCTGCCATGAGACCCCCCTGGGCAGTTTTAAAGGTGAAGAGATGATGAAGATCCAAGACAGGCCTGGCCTGGGGTAAACGCTCCATGAATGTCCAGTGTTGGCCACCATAGTGACCTTTCTTTTGTTTTGATATCAGAGATTAAACCCAGGGGCATTCTGCCACTGAGCCTCATCCCCAGCCCTTTTTTTTTTTTTTTTAAATCAAGGTCTTGCTAAGATGCTGAGGCTGGCCTCAAACTTATGATCCTCCTGCCTCAGCCTCCTAGGTTATTGTGCGCCACCACGCCCAGCTGATGATCATCTTTAATCACCCCTGTGCTCGTTACTCCTCCTGCTGCTGCTATCTCCACCTTCCCTTCAAGGTGGGCACTCTCCCATTTTATAGACAAAGATAACAAGGCTCCGAGATCCCTGCAGACACCTGGCAGATCCAGGATTTGCACTCAGGCATAACCGACACCAAATCCAGGGTGTATTAGTCACCTTTGCGTCTCTGTGACTAAAAGACCTGACAAGAACAACTTAAGAGGAGGAAAAGTTTATTTAGGGCTCACAGCTTCAGAGGTAAATTCCATGTTTGGCCGACTCCACTGCTCTGGTCCGAGGTGAGGCAGAACGTCATGGTGGAAGGTGTGGGGGAGGAAGGCTGCTCACCTCCCGGCATCCAGAGCACAGAAAGAAACCACAAGGAGCCAGGGCAAGACAGAATCCCACAGGGAATGGTGGCCCATGCCTGTAATTCTAGTGACTCTGGAGGCTGGGGCAGGAAGATCGTAATTTCAAGGCCAGCCTCAACAACGTAGCAAGGTCCTAAGCAACTTAGCAAGACCCTATGTCAAAATAAAAAGGGCTGGGGATGTGGCTCAGTGGTTAAGTGCCCTCAGTTCAATCCCTGGTACCAATAAAATAAAAAGTCAATGAATCTATCCAGAGACCTACTTCCTTCAGCCACGCACACCCTATCTGCCTAATTTACCACCCAGTATAGTAGTGCTCTCATATCATTAATCCATCAAATGGATAAGTCCTCTGATTAGGTCACGGCTCTCATAACCTAATCATTTCAGTTCAGAACATCCCTTCATTAGTGCATGAGCTTTTGGGGGGACACCTCATATCCAAACTGTAACCTAGGGGCCTCTTGGAGCTGTCCAACCTCTGAGGACCCTAGCCAGTGATGGTTTTCAGAGACTTCATGTGCCCTACATTGGTCTCATGTTCTAGGCCTGGAAACCCCAGGGAGAAGCTTCCGGTGGGTCTCCTCCTCCAAGCATCTGCCTGGACCTCACACCATGTGGGACAGTGAGGGTGAGACAGCTACGCTGTGAGCTCTCTAGGGGACCGTGTGCCTTGACCAGGAATGGCCTGTAGCCATCACCTACTGCCAGGGGGCCACCGGCAGGCACGAGGCTCCTCCTCCTCTTGAGTAATAGGACCCCTGCCTGGTGACCAGCCAGCACCAAGCCCTGGCAGAGCAGCCCTGGCTGGGGCGGAGCTGGGGCTGATATGGCGCCCACACAGGCAGTGCCTCCCTGCCCCTGCCTACCTGAGCACCCGCGGGAGCTCCTTGGCTCTCCACGGCCAGCGGGATGGGGCTTGCGAACAGACTGTCAACCAAAAGTCATTTTTCATCCCATTCTCGTTAAGGTCAGGAGCCACTGCCATAGCAAACCTTGCAGGGTGCGTGCCACCGCTGGTCACCGTCCTGAGTGCTGTGCCCACCTTAACTCCGGGAGTCATGACCGTTGCCTGGGAACCAGGCCCACCCTCTTCTCACACCTGTAGGCACTAAGCCACGGAATGGTTCGGTGGCTTGCCCGAGGCCACACGGCCAAACACGAAGGACAGAGTCAAGCCGGCAGGCAGCCACCTCCACCCTGGGCTTGAGTCCCCTGCTGCAGCCAGCACAGGGCCACCTCTGGTTCCTGGAAGGAGGGGACCGCACGAATCCACAAGTAGACTTGGACCCGGGAGTGCAAAGCTAGAGGAACCAAGGCCTTCAGGTGGCCTCCCGGCCGTGACCGCAGCTCCCGGGCTCCCCTCTCTGGCCTCCACCATCAGGCGCCCAGTGGAGGACGCGGCAGGCCCAACTCCAACTGGTTTTGTACCAGCTGGTTTATAGCTCAGCGACTGGCCAGTGAAGGGGGCTGCACGCTCGTCACGTGCTCACCCCTCATCCAATCAGCTTCACCCAGGGAAGGCCCTATCAGGTGGCCTCCCGAGGGAGGCGGCAGCAGGAGGACGAGGTAATTTCCGGAAGTGGCCTTGGGGTCTGCCGAAGCCTGGGCTCCTCTCGCGTCTGGATCTCTGCGTGTTCTTCCCCGTGGCCCGGTTCTGAAGCCAGCGGCTTGGACGTGGCCTCCTCTCCTCCTCGCTGCCTCCCCAGTGACTCTGGATCCAGCCCCTCCCACACCTCCACCGCCCCCACAGCGCCCTTACCATGGCGAGACCCGGCCTCCCCGTGGGGAAGCTGCCCTACTCTTCTCGGGCCTCTGCAGCCAGAGCGGTCTTCTTAGAAACGATCAATCCCCTTGTCCTTCCTGTCACGTTTGCTCGCTCCCTCACAATGCAGACCCTCCATTCCTGGAAGCAAATGAATCCAGTTGACTTGTGGAGGGGTCGCCAGCATCTTTGATGCATTCAGAAGCACTTGCTCTGTGTGTGTGTTTGTTTGAGTGGGTAGAGGGGTGCACTGTGTGGCTGGTGGCAGGCAGGTGCATGTGTGGATTGATCCATAGGTGGGTGGGTGTGACCAACCACTACATTTCATAGTGACTTGGGTCTCGTCCCAGCTCTGATATCAAGGCATGGCTTCATGAGTAGGCGTACCCACGGGGGTTGAGTTACATTCACCTGTTCCTTTGCAATCCTACCCCTTTTCCCTGTTTGGGATAGAATGGGAACCCCCTTTGAGTGTCCCCTTCTCTTGCTCTGCTCATGATCCCCATATGGCACATGAGATGGGCGTGGCCTTGCTACATGTCAGTCAATCTGTTGACAGCAAGACATCAGGAAGCTAGGCTCAACCCCCTGAAACCTGACCCCCTTGCCTCATTTGAATGGCTTCTCCCCAATAAAAGGGTTTTCAGCACGTGCTCCTGGTTGTCTTTCTTTCCACGGACCCCTAAGTCAGAGAAGCCATCATAAGACCCAAAAAAGAAGGTATTTCTCTGTCTCTGTGTGATTATTTCGTGCCAGCCCAGTTCACCTGGAGTAACTTTGAGTGTATAGTCGTGGGAGGTAACAAGGGAGGGATAGATGGGGGGTTATGGAGTGGGTGGATGGATGTATGGGGAGATGGGAGAGCATGTGGGTGAACAGATGGGAGAATGCATTAGTGAGTGGGTGTGTGGATGAATGGATGCATGGTTGGATGGATGGATGGGTAGATGGGTGGGTGGGTGGGTGGATGCATGGATAGATGCCTGGATGTATAGATAGATGCATAGATGGATGGATGGGTGGATAGATGCATAGATGAATGGTTGGATGGATTGGTGGGTGGATGGATGGATAGATGGATAGATGGATGGATGGTTGGTTGGATGGATTGATGGATGGATGGTGGATGGAGACTAGGCTGGCCAGCTACACAGTGAGAGTTTGAATTCCATTCTCAGCTGAAGCCTGTTGTGTGCAGTACGTTTCCAAACAAGTCTGTCATGAAAACAGAAATCTACAAGCAAAGTGCTACACACTCCTCTCTGCTAGGAAAGGCCATGAAGGGACTCTCAAAGGAATCTGGTGGCCAAAGTAATAGTGATTACCAGAGCTAACCATTGCGAAGCAATCACCAGGAGCCAGATGGCAATGCCATTTGTTCTAGAAATATTTGCTGATCGCCAGGTGTGGGCTGGGCTCTATTGAAGGCATGGGTTGTACTCTAGGGAACCAGGTGGCCAAAATCCCGGTCTTCATTCAGAACCTCCTGAGACGTTGTCTCGTTTAATCCGATCAATCTGCAGAGGGTAGATGCTGCCGATATCCCTTTCCAGAGAGGAAACTAAGTAACTTGGCAAAGATCACCAATCCCAGGGAGACCATGCAACAGCCCCAAGAGCAGCTGGTGTGGGGTCAGACCTCATGGGGGCCCAGCCCTCCCCCCTCCCGCCCCCGGCTTGTTTCCTTCTCTCATCAGGCTTGTGAGGCACAGGCTGTTGTCTTGTTATTATTTTTTTAATTAAGGAAAAATTCACACAACGTAAAATTAGCCATTTAAAGAACACTGTTGGTGGTATTTCGTGTGTTGACAGTGTTTTGCAGCCAACACCCCTATCTAGTTTCAGGTTATTGTCATCACCCCAAAGGCACCCTTGAACTCCGTGCCACAGCCCCTCCTGCCAACCCCAGGTAACCACTTCCTTCTTCATAGACTCGCCCATTCTGGGTATTTCCTATATGTGGAATACCACATGTGACCTTTTACTGGGAGTCATGTCTCAGGGGCCCTCCAGGTTGTGACAGGATCAGCACTTCATTCCCTTTATGGTTGAATCTTGTATGCAGAGACCATTTATTTAGCCATTTGCCCATGAGTTGACTTTGGGGCTATTTCTACGTTTTAGCGACTGTGAATGGTGCCGCCGTGAGGGCTTCTCATACAACCATCTATGGAAACACAGTTTTTCTGGGAAGACACCCAAGTGTGGAATTTCTGGGTCATGGGGTAGTTCTACTTAACTCTTGCAAAAAACGACCGAACTGTTGCCCACAGAAGCTGAAACGTTTTTACCTTCTCACCAGGAGAAAACCAAGCAGTGAGAGGTTAAGGAAGTAACCCAAGGTCACACAGCTTGTAAATGGCTAAGCTGGGATTTGAACTCAGGCAGTCCAACTCCAGAACCCCAGCTCTGTTATTCGACCCTACTCCTTCCCATGTGAGTTTCCCAAATTTGTTTGGGGAACGCCTCAGACACATCCCCACCCACTATCTGTGTATAACTCCCTCAAATCCAGGCCAGAACCACCTTACTTTTTCCTCCTTCCAAGAGTGCTACTGGGGTGGAGGGGGCGGGGGTTGGGCCCCAACACCCCTTCCCTGCGCCGCGGAGGTATGGGTGACAGTTATTAATGTCTCCCTGGCAACCATCCAGCTCTGTGATTTTGATTATTATTACTTTATTCGGAGAGATTAATGTGCCAGGTCAGAGCATGGTCCAGCCTGGAAGAAACATGTGAATAGGCCCCCCCAAGATAAATTGCAGGCTGGGAAAAGGTTCGCAGCCTTTCCTTGCCTGTCTGAGTGCTCTGGAGAATCCTCATCAATCCTTGTCTAGGAGGAAGAAAGGGACAGGTCTTCATCTGCAGCTGGGGTGGGGCTGCGGGGAGGCACATCTGTCAGGGACCCCCCTAATAGCTCACAACACAGCTGCGTTTCCTGGGCCTCTGTGCTGGCCACTGAGAGGGTGGGCTGGTTTTTAACATTATAATTATGATCGTGGAAGGGTTTTGGTATTGGGGTCTGCTGGATGGCCCTGGTGTGTGAGGCTGCCTGAGCCACCTTGCTTGGGGACTCTGGGAATCTCTTCATTTTCCTCCTTTGCTTAATCCTCCCTCTGCCAAAGATGCCAATTCCCACGTGCCTCCCAGCATGAAGGGGTCTGTGGGAGCCTCCCACCTAGGCCTCCTAGGAGAGCCAAGCTCTTTGGATGGCCAAGATGGGTTAAAGATGGCGGCCGCTGCTCTTCATCCTCAGTCTCAAAGCATCACCCTGGCTGGCTGGGCACTTGAGCTGCCACTTGTCATTTCAAATTGAGATGACTTTTCTGTCACTCACCTGCCTCCTGCCCCACCTCTCCCGCGGCACCCTGCTCTCTCCCTTTCTTGCAGTGGACCAGCAACACTGGTGACTTGGGGGTGCCCCTCCCCATGCCCCCAGCATCTTCCTTCCTTCTTGGCACTGCTTTAGCCTCTGCCTGGGGCCGTCTTCCTCTTGCTGTTCACTGGGCTGTCCCTGTCACATCATTCAGAGCCTGACTCCAGTGTCACCTCCTCTGAAGGCCCCTCCTGCTGAAAGTGGCCTTCCCCACCCTGCATGATTCACTGTCCCTTCACGTCTTTCCTTGTGTGTGCCGGTACCCGATGTGTCTCCGGTTGCTTTGTCTTTATTTATTTCCTGTCTCCCCCACCCTGCGAGGATGTGGATGCAGTTTCTGGAGATGTTCTTTTGGTGTCGCAATGGGTAGGGAAGTGCACCCGGTATTTATTGGATGAAGGTCAGGGACGTCGCTAAGTGTCCTACCATGCGCAGGACGGTGGCCTGACTGAGAATTATGTGGCCCCAAATGTCAGTAGTGTTGAAGTGGAGAAATTGGGTCAAAGGTTGCTTATGGCCCTGGGACAGCTCCCCTAATGTGGGCTGAATTGTGTTCCTGAAAATTTATGTTAGAGTCTGAACCCAAAGTGCCTGCATTTTTTGTTGTTGTTAATGGGGTTTGAACCTGGAGATGCCTTACCACTGAGCTACATCCCCAGGTCTTTTTTTTTTTTTTTAATTAATTTTGATTTTGAGACAGAGTCTCACTAAGTTGCTGAGGCTGGCCTCAAACTAGTGATCCTCTAGCCTCAGCCTCCCAACTCACAGGGATTACAGGTCTGGGCCACTTTCCCTGGCTAAATATGGCAATATTTAGAAATAGGGACATTAAGCAAGTAATTATGTTAAAAGGCGGTTACTAGGGTAGGCCCTCATCAAATATTACTCTTATGCCAAGAGGACATTTGGATATAGACTTGCCTTGATGGAAGTTGATGTGAAGACACCCTGAGAAGGCGGCCATCCTCCAGCAGGGGAGAGGCCTCAAAGAAACCAACACCTTGACCTTGGGCCTCCGGCCTCTGGCAGTTAGTTATGTTGTGGAAGCTACCCAGGCCTTGTTAGGACACCTAACAGGCTAATACACCCACAGACCAGTTCGCCTATAGTCCTCTGCTTTTTTTGAAAGGATTTTGTATCTATTCAGATGTCTTTCACGCTGTTATTATTTATTTTGTTAATAGGAGACAATCCTAGGGTTCAAAGTTCAAAACATCAAAAATAGTATATGGCATATGGTAAAAAGTCTTCTTTCCTGCCCCCAGAGACCCACTTCCCCTTAGAGAGGATAAAACCCTACCCCGGAATCTTCCATAGCTATGTGTGCATCTAGCTGTGTGCACACGGGGGGGTGCTTCCTGCTCACCCTGCAGGACTCAAGTAGGAACTGTCCACACAGCTGGCTTCAGTGACCCACGTCGTCTATCCTGGAGATCGGGCTAGTTAAACACAGAAAACATGACGTGATGGTCAAAAGCCTGGGCCCTGGAACCAGGCTGCCTGTGTCCAGAGCCTGTCCGAGACTCCCTTTTCCATTTACCAGCCATGCGACCTCAGCAAGGTTATCTCACCTCTTCTTGCTTTCATTTTCTCATCTACAAATTGGGATAGCAGTGATCACACACACACACACACACACCCCCAGTATTAACTTTTCGGTGACCACTAGATGACTTGAACTGCACCCATTGATGAGGTCACAGTTCCATCCATTCCATTTGAGATGTTCAGGCAGGCTTGACTGGAGGTCAAAGGTCTCTGAAGAGCAAAATCAAAGCCCTGGCCAGGCCGCGCTCCTCTCTGGAGGTTCTAGACACAATCCACTCCCAGGCTGTTCAAGTTGTTGGCAGAATTTGGTTCTGCTCAACTGCAGGGGTCAACCGCAGCTCCTAGAAGCTTCTCTCTGATCTTTCCACACGGCTGTTCCACCTTCAAGCCAGAAGTCGGCGTCAAATCCTGCCTCTCCTCTCCCTGGTTTTCCCTTCTGCCTCCAGCCAGAGGAAAATTGTGCTTTTAAAGGGCTCAAGTGACTGGATTAGATCCAGATGATCTCCCTTTCCGTGAGCTCAGACTCAGCTGATGAGTAACCTTAATGCCATCTTCAAAGTCCCTTTTGTCATATGGCCTGTAACATCATCCAGGTGTGCTCTTTCCTTATGGTCACAGTTCTGGGCATTGAGATGGGGGGTGAGGGCTGGGGTCGTGGCTCAGCGGTAGAGCGCTCGCCTAGCACATGCGCGGCCCAGGTTTGATCCTCAGTACCACGTAAAAATAAAGCACATTGTGTACAACTAAAGCAAATAAATAAGTATTTAAAAAAAAAAAAAACAGCTGGGTTTGTATGTTGTAGAAGCTGTTTGGCTTTATTATGATTTTTTTCTTCAGTCCTAGGGATTGAACCCAAGACCTCGAACATGCTAGGCAAGTGCTCTACCACTGGGTTGCATCCCTAGCCCTTTTCGTTTCACTTTGAGACAAGGTCTTGCTAAATTGCCCAGGCTGGCCTTAAAGTTGTGATCCTCCTGCTTCAGCCTCCTAAGTATAAGTCCCAGGGGCATGTACAGGTCACTGGATATTTACTGATATACCCCTTTAGAAAGTCCTTACAGTGACTCTCAGGAGGCTGGCCAAGTTTACTTCAATCCATTTGACAGGTAACACTGAGGCTCAGGGAGGCCAACTAGATTGGCAAGGGTCCCCTGTAGATGGCAAAGTAGGATCCAAACCCAACCTGACAGGTAAGACAAAATAGCAGCTAATGTCACACAGCTTTTCTTCCTATTTGTGTTTTCATCTACCATCCAGACTGTGCTGTCTGCATTATTTCATTGATCTTCTCCACAGCACTCCGAGACAGGTACTGTTATTATTCCCATTGTACAGATGAGGAAACTGAGGGACAGTGAGGAACATCACCCAGCTGGTAAGCAGCAGAGCCAGGTGCTAAGCCCTGAGGGTACTCTGTCTATCTGCAGCTGTTATTGGAGGCATTGATCCTTTTGTCGTGATCGGATTTCAGTGGAACAGAGCAGAAAGCCAGTGAGCAGGACACCAGTCGTTAGCGATACTGACACTGCTAACGTTTGGTGGGCATTATTAGAAAACTTACGTCCCACTCTGTCATTGCCAAGGTCCTAGAGTATGTAAGCAGGAGAGAGAGGCAAGAAATCGCCTCTGGTGGTGCAGTGGGGTCCCAGAAAGGACATCCGTTCTGAAACCGAACTTAGGTTCAAATTCTTCACCCATCCCTTTCTGCCTCTGGGATCTTGATTAACCTCCGTGTTCCCATGTTTAAAGTGGGCCTAGCAGGACTTGCCTCTTCACACCGTTATGAGGATTAACTACCCGGGTCAAGTGCTGGAGGGTTAGTTAATTATTGTTGTTCTAGGCAAGATGGAAAGCACTAGTCATCTGTTTGTAGCTTAAATCACGCAAGAGAGTCCCAATCTAACCAAAATCAGGGTGGAACAAAATATAATTGACTGACCTGTAGCTCTGGGGCTGTCAGGAGATGTTAAGAGCCATTTTTTAAACTTTATTTTATTTATTTATTTTTATGTGGTGCTGAGAATTGAACCCAGCACCTCGCACATGCTAGGCAAGTGCTCTACTGCTGAGCCACAACCCCAGCCCTTATGAGTCATTTTATAAAAAGGTGTTCCGTGGTCACGGACTGAGAGACGCTCAGCTCCTATCCCCACCCTCACATTGACATAGGGAAGGCTTCTAGAAGTGCTGCTGCCCATCATGCCAGTTGGTTTGCCCGGACATTTTCCCAGCTTCTCAACCAGGGAACCCTTTCACCAAGGGGCACGGGGTACCCTGTGCTCTAGGATCTAGTTCAGCGATCAGCAAACTACACGCTGTGGCCCGTTGCTTGTTTTTGTGAATAAATCTTTATTGGAACACACACAGCGCCCATTCACTTATGTATTGCCTGTGGCTGCTGTTGGCTACCGAGGCAAGAGATTGAAAACTTGAAAGAAATCCAAAATATGTATCATCTGGTCCTTTTAAGAAAAAGTTTGCTGACCATGAAGTTAGTGGGAAGAGGGAGGCGGAGATGGGCGTGGTGTGGCCACAAGCCAGAGAATGCTGGGAGCCGCCCGGAGGGAGCTAGAAGTGGCTGAGTCTCCAGAGGGAGCGTGGCCCAGTCAACACCTTTGATTTTGACCCAGGGAAACTGATCTCGGACTTCTGGCCTTCCAACTGAGAGAATGGATGTCTCTTGTGTTGTCACACAATTTGTGTGGTGATTTGTTAACAGCAGTCACAAAAAAATGCTAACAGGTGATTATGCCACTGTAGGTATCAGAGAAGGAACTTCTCCATCTCCCGCCAGCAACACCCACAGCAGGAGGAAACATCTGGTCCAGTGCCCCAGTGGCGACAGTGAAGCCCTGTCTCTTGGGTGGTGCTTTATCCTCACTCCCCTCTCTTTTAGTCAGCTCTTTCGTTTTTGTGGTGCCAGGGATTGAACTCAGGGGCACCCAACCACTGGGCCACATCCCCAGCCCTTTTTTGTATTTTATTAGAGACAGGGTCTCACTGAGTTGCTAAGTGCCTCGCCATGTCTGAGGCTGACTTTGAATGCACGATCCTCCTGCCTCAGCCTCCCAAGTGCTGGGATGACAGGCATGGGCCACTGCGCTGGGCTTAGTCAGCTATTTCACTGCTGTGACTAAAGGATCCAACCAGAACAATTACAGAGGAGGAAAATGGAGCCCATTCTCAGGGCTCCAGATAAGGCTGAATATCATGGCAGAGGGAAGCAGCTCACACCATGGTGATCAAGAAGCAAAGAGAGAGGTGTCCACTTGCCAGGGACAAATATATGTATATGTCCCAAAGCCACGCCCTGATCCCTCCTCCAGCCACACCCACCACTTCAGTTACCACTCAGTTAATCCCTATCAGGATTAAATCACTGATTGGGTCAAGACTCTCACAACCCAGTCATTTCTCCTCTGAACCTTCTTGCATTGTCTTACATGTGAGTTTTGGGGGGACACCTCACGTCCAAACCATAACACTCTCCTTGTTCCAGTTGTCCTTAGTTAAACATGAGATTTTTTCATTTCTAGGTTATTTTATAATATATTTAAGATAAAAAATATTACAAATGTGCTGAAAAGAATATATAATAGATCTCTGTACCTATAACTTAAATTTAAAAGATGTTAATTTTACCCATATTTTCTTTTCTTTTCTTTTAAAGAAATTAAAACCCACCCAACTGGCCCCACTTATATCCTGTGTTAATATGACAGCAGAATGCATTATAATTCATATTACACATATAGAACACATTTTTACATATCTCTGGTTGTATACAATGTATATTCACACCATTCATGTCTTCATACATGCACTTAGGTAATGATATCCATCTCATTCTACCATCTTTTTCTTTTTACCCTTTTGGGATTATTTAGGGTAAACTAGGTACTATTACTAACAGCATCAGAGCCCAGTGCTTTACTGCCATCTCACAACGGTCTAATGCAGGTCAGCTAAGATATTCTGTCTGCTCCATGCAGTCATTTAGGGATCCAGGCTTCCCCCACGGAGTGAAACCATCATCCCATAGGATATCCCCTGGGACTGCGTTTTTCAAATTTAGATGTACATAAAAATCATCTGGAGAACCGTTCACACTGATTCCTGGGCCTCCCCTCTGCAATTCTGATTTCTAACAAACTCCCAAGTGATGCTGATATAACTGGTCCGTGGACCACACTTTGAGTAGCAAGGGGCAGGGACCTCATCATTTCCCTAGGAGACTTCACACCAAGGAGGGCAATAAGGAAGGGGAGCTCGGAGGAGTGCCTGGAAAGTTTTAGGCACAAGGAAGTAATGCAGATCAACTGCACCCTTGTTCCCCTATTGACTAGGACTCAGGAGGCCTCAGCCAACAGCAGGAGAATCTGGGAAACTCTTGTCCTCCTAGGGCAAACTCACTGGGATTTGAGGAGCTCAGGGGCAGTATCTCTGCCACATCCTCTGAAATGTACTTATTCTCTCCCTGACCCTAGAGGTAACCATTTCAGTTTATTGGCTACACATGTATATCCATAAACAAGATACAGTATGTTTTTGGACATAACAAATTAACACCAGTGATACTGTGTGCACATCATTTTGCAACATTACATTGTATTTTTGAAGTCTGTGTACATCTGGGCCACCCTGGACTGGCAAGCACAGCATCCTTGGGCAAATTGTTAGAGATACACATCCTCAGACTCTGCCCCAGATGACCCGAGTCAGCAAGTCAATGGCCAGGCCCGGCCCTGGACTTTAACAAGCCCTCTGGGTGATCCAGTGCACACCAGTGATCATGAGGTGGGTAGCTCTAAGTCTCCACTTAGACTTTTTAAGTGTCATAGAATTTCCCAAGGTCTAGCCATCCAGTCCCCTTTCTTTAGCGTTTCACTATTATGAACAGTACAGTAATGAATGTCTCTGTACACGTGCACAGAAGTTTCTCTAACAACCTAGAAATGGAACAGCTAGGTTTTAGGATCGACTTCAGCCTTCAGCTTTACCTGGAATCCTCAGACGCTCAGCGGGTCCCCAGCTATTGGATTTGTGCTTGCCTAGATGAGGCAGCTGACCGCCCTGGGAATGCCTCTCACATCCCTGCACCAGGCAGGTCCTCCGGAGAAGCAGAACCAGTAGAACACATGTACCTAAGAGATATATTTCAAGGAGTTGGCTTGTGTGATTGCAAGGACTAGCAAATCTGAAATTCACAGGGCCAGCTGGGATCTCAGGCAGGAGATCTGGGCTGTCTGAAGTAGAATTTTTTTCTTCCAAGGGAAAATCTCAGTCTTGCTCTTAAGGTTTTTCAGTGGATTAGATGAGGCCCACCCAGGAATAGAGGACAAACTCTTGTTACTTAAGGCACCTGACTATAGATGTTGACCGCATCTACAAGATACCCTCGCGGCCAGACTTAGATTAGTGTCGGGCCTGGCAAGCTGAGTTGGCTCAGAAACCTATCCCTCACAGTCCCCCTCAAACTAGGTGCCATCTTTGGGGTCAAGGCCAATGTTTTATAATGTCAAAAACATATCCAGTCCAATTTTTAACATTTTAAAAATCAAAAGTGATTGTTGAGTTAGGTCAAAAACCACTTGATTTTTCTCCTACTAGCTACTGCTGTGTAGAGCTGCATTAGTAGATTTCCCGTTAACCTTTGCGTCCTAGAGCATGATGTATTTTCCTTTGATGAGGCTTCTGGATTCTGCATGTTCCTGTTTTATTAAGATTTTTTGCATTTGTGTGAATGCATGTTCCTCTCCCTCTGGAGGTGACTTCCCCAGAATTGCTCTGTTGCTTCTATTCATCTCATTGGACCAGGACTGTCCTCTTGCAGCTGGATGCCAATGGACCTAAGCAAAAGTCAGAATTCTTACTTTGAAAGAGGAAGGGAAGTTGGGATGTTAAGAGGCACTAGTGGTCACTGTCCCCAGATGTTTGTTTATTCCTTGTTTATAGATGAAGGACCCAGGCTCAGCAAGGCATGTTACCTTACCCAGGGTCATACAGCAAGTCTGTGTTGGAGCTATGCCTTGGAAGGCCAGGTCTTCCAGATGCCACAGGAGATGCCCCTTGGAGCCTACAGCAATAATTGAATAATAAACAATTATGTGTAATACAAATAGTGAAGATGGATAGCTAATGCGCTGTCTACGTTGACTTATTTCATCCTCATAGTACCCTACAAGGTAGATACTCATATTTACCACCAGTTTGCAGATGAGGAAACTGAGGCACAGAGAAGGTACGTGACTTGCCAAGTTTCGTAAGTAGTGGCAGGGCTGGGACTTGAACTCTGGCTCTAGTTCCAGACTCACATTCTTTCTGGGGTAGGTGGCAGTACTAGAGATGGAACCCAGGGCTTCATGCATTTTAGGAGAGTGCTCTACCACTAAGTGATGTCCCCAGATCTTTTTTCTTTATTTTTTTAAATTTTAAGACAAGGTCTTGCTGAGTTGCTGAGGCTGGCCTCAAACTTGCGATCCTCCTGCCTCAGCCTCCAGAGTCGCTAGGGTTACAGGCGTGGGCCCCATGCCTTGCCAAAATGAACATCCTTAACCACTGCCCGGCTGCAGCCTCTCCCCACCTGCATGCTGCTGCCCATCTGCCACAACTGCAGTGACAGCAGCCACGGCTCCACGCCACAGGACACATCAGAACCACGCCCTGCCAACCAGGCACCACACGTTCTGGCTTGGCCTCCTCAGACCCACAGCCGCCTCCCTCAGCTGCCCAGCACCCCCTTCTCTGTCTCTGGGGTCCACACATCATTTTTTGTTGTTCTTGTTTTGTTTTCTTTCCTTCACTCCGTTTCCTGGAAGACTCTCAAAGGCTACGTTCTACCGCCAAGGGACCCGGCAGGGACAGGGCCCCGTTGGCACCTGGGATTTCCTGAACCCCAGCCTCCCCTGGTGTGTGGGAGGCTGCGTTACTTATTTATTTAACTAGTCCTGCCCAGCTCCACACCCCGCAAGCTGTTGTTCCCCGCTGGGGAAGATGAAAAACGGCCCCAGACAATGGGAGACAAGGCACGCCACATGGCCCCCGCAGTTTAATTTTCTTTAATTCATTTTATATTGAACCAAATGATACTGTTTGTTTTTAATGGCAAACACTCAGCGCGGAGGAGGGGCGGCCAGGCCTCCTCCTGGGGAAATTAGGAACACAGCTGCTATTTAAAATCGCACTCCCTCTCCTGCCCCCCAGCCTCCACCCCACTCCTACCTCCATGGCCAGCCCTCTGGAAATCCATTTCCAGGCTGAAAGATGCTCAGAAGGTCGCTGTCCAGAGGAGGCCTGGCCACAGCCCGCTGCCATCACCTCTAGCTGGGAAGGAGCCCTCCCAGCTGGGCCCAGGGCCGCCCTTCCGGGAGTGCCCGAGTCCCTGGGAACCTCACTCTGGAGAAGCCCCCAGGGCGGGCTGTGGCTCAGCGGCAGAGCCTCGCCCAGCACGTGCGCGGCCCGGGTTCGATCCTCAGCACCACGTAAAAGTGAAGGCATTGTGTACAACTAGAACAAATAAATAAATATTAAAAAAAAAAAAAAAAAAAGAAGAAGAAGAAGAAGCACCCAGCCCAAGCAGGACCCATCCACTGCCCTCTCCCGGGAACGGGAGAACTCGGAGCCGGGAACAGTGAGAACCAAGCACGTCCACTCCTTCTGCTCCGGGAAGCGCAGCAGGCCTGGGTCCGGACCAGAGTCCACATTTCAATTTGATCCCCAGGGGTCCGGGTGCTCAGGAAAGCTGGAGAAGCCAGGGCAGAGGCGAGGTTCTTGTACCTCTGTGCTAAGGCGCCTGGAATCGCCCTTCCTGTGGCCGAGAGGCCCAGTGCTTCTTTGCAGCCTGAGATAATCCAGAATCTTCCAAAAGCCCCTTAGGCTGAAGTGGGTCTGCCTCAATTGAAGTTTTTTTTTTTTTTTTTTTTTTTTTTTTTTTTTTTTTTTTTTTTGGTACTGGGGACTTTTTTGGTACCAGGGATTGAACTCAGGGGCACTCGACCACTGGGCCACATCCCCAGCCCTTTTTTGTATTTTATTAGAGACAGGGTCTCCCTGAGTTGCTAAGTGCCTCGCCATGGCTGAGGCTGGCTTTGAACTGGTGATCCTCCTGCCTCAGCCTCCCAAGTGCTGGGATGACAGGCGTGTGCGCCACCGCGTCCAGCTGCAGTTCTTATGGGTAAAGGGAACTTCAAAGAGCAGCCAGCCCTGTGAAAGGGTGCTGCAGGCTTTGGCCCGTTTGTGGCTTTGGTGGGGGCCAAACCAAGATGATGAACACCCAACTCGGACACCCTAGAGGACTGACCGTTCCCCGCCCTCTTGTTCACAGACCCTTAGACCCAGAAAGACCCTCCCCACCCACGAGGAAGCCGAGGCCCTGCAGTGACTGCTTCCAGGTCACACGGCACGTCCTCTCCTGTACTCGAGCTGCAGACATTTTCTGGATGCCAACAGAGTGCCAGGCACTATGCCAGGGGGCACTGCCCAGACCCAGGACTCAGCCCAAAGCGCATACTGCAGTGGGGGACACATAGGGAAGCAGTAACCCCAGGGCCTTCTGGGAAAACAGAAGGGTCCCCTACGCCAGACCCCAGCAAAGTCTCCCTAGTGAAGGTGACATCCGAAGTGAATGTTAAAGCATGAACAGGGGCGATCCAGGCAAGACCAGGCCAGAAAGGCATGCCAGGGAGCGGGGCAGCCAGAGCCGTGGCACGGAAGTGGGAGACAGCTTGGCGCGTGCGTTTCTCCAGAGAACTCTAGAACACCGCACGCCCACGAGACCAAGCCCCATTGGGCGGATGTGATGTCTGCCGTGTGTTTGCTACCCACAGGGACACAGCTGGTGTGCGGTGACTGCAGGGTGAGCAGGTGTCAGGAGTGGATGTGAACCTGCGTCCTGCACAGGACAGGGAGGTCCGAGTCTTTGGCTCCCAGGTCCTACATTTCCAGCCACGTTGTGGGTGTGCAGTGGCCACCCACCTCTCTACCCTGGGGTGCTGCGGGGATTCATTAGCCCCTAAGTGCCCTTCTCCAGATGAACGATTAGGGAGGCTGCCCAGCTCCACGAGGTGGCCCGGGGATGCTCCCTGTCCTGGGCAGCCTTGGGGACGTGCCTGGCTGGCACCTTGCGGTGGCCTCTCATTGGCTTCTGCTGCCATGGGTGGGTAGACGACCTGCTGCCATGTTTTCCAATGTTCCTCCTTCCCTTGGGGGCAGGGGTGGGGGAGGAGAGGAAGTCGGCATTGAGACTGGCCCCAGGGAGCCCACCAGGGACATTTCTCTACTTGAAGCCTATCTAAATAGGGTCCAGCATGGATTGAAAAGGGCTGGGGTCTGGAGTCGGGTACCTCTGTTGGAATTCTGCCATTTCCACCAGGATTGCCTCAGGCCAGACCCCACCCCCACCCCTGTGCCTCAGTCTCCTCCTCTGTAAAAAAAGAACTGACTCATCCTGGTCACCCCGCAGGATTTGGGGGGAAATTTTGAGGTGAGCTAAAACATTAGCTCGTGCAGCAAAGGTAGAGGTGCTCTTGGCCATTCCGGGCACGTGGAGCCACTCACTGTCTGTTTCTTCCTTCTGTGCCTTCTGCATGACCCTCCCAGGCAAGGCCAGGCCTTGCTGCCTGTCCCCCAGGCCACCCGCTGACTCTTCTCAGGGTCCAGAGTGCCATGTTTGGAATTTTGAATGAGTCGAAGAAGGAAGAGAATGTCTTCCTTACTAATCACCTCTATGTGCCCAGCCCTGGGCAGACTTGTCACCATAACTGTGCATCCTTGGGTGACTCAGTTCATGGCACCCAGCTCCCTTGCCTCCCCTGAAGACGTGGCTGTCGATGCAGGTTGAGGAAATACCTGGGTCCAGGAGTGTTTCAAACTTCAGGCTTTTTAGATTTTGCAGTATTCACAGAGACTTTGCCAGTTGAACATCCCTGCTCAGAAAAATCCAAAATCTTAAATCCTCCAAAATCTATGCAACTCTGAAAAGTTTCAGATTTTCAGATTAGGGATGCTCAGTCAATCGGTGAATTTGGGAGGGTTAGCACCCGAGATTTCCATTCCTGCTGAATCTTAGCTTAGGGTGTGACCTTGCCCTAACTTCAAGGGACTAAAGCAGAGAGAGATGGGGGAGAGGGATGCAAAGATCTAGGACCCAGGGAGTCCACCCCTGGGACAGAGACTTGTCCCCTTCTGTGTCCTCACTCTTGATTTCCTCCAAAAATACGTGCTGAACGACAGGGATGGATGCAGAGGCAGGGGATGCGAGGGAAAGGAGGAGTGCTGCCTGTTCACTTATGGGCTTGACCTGGTCGCTGCAGTGCCCTGGGGCTTGGAATCATCAAGCATGGAGAGCAGAGTTGTCCCTGCTCTGGCTGAGGCAGGGGTAGGTGCCCTGGGCCTGGGGCTGTTCCTAACATAAGAGGAAGAAAGCAACATCCTGAGAGTCTCAGCTCAGTAAGTCAGCAAGCCTGCAGCCTCCCAGCGCCCGCCTGCCCTGGCCCTGGCCTTTCCTTCCAGCCTGACCTCCATCTGTCACCTGGCACTCATCTAGAATTTCTCTCAGCCCCTCTCCCACCCGAGATTGTGCCCTTATTCTGTCACCCACAAGCCTTTGCTCCCCTTACCAGGAACACCATCTCCCCAGCCCCCAGCCCCCAGCCCCATCTGGTCTCTCTCAGGTCCCTTGTTTAGATATCACTTCCACTGAGAAGTCTGGGCCTTTCCCTGCCCCCAGGTGGGGCAGGGTGACATCCCCGGGGGGGGGGATGTCACCCTGGGTGGGGCTGGGTGGCTCACTGGTGTGCTCCCACAGCCCCTGGGCTGCTTCCGTTTTGAAAGCCTCGCACGGTGTTGTGCTGGCTGGCTTGTCTCCCCCACCAGACTTCACACACACTGAAGGGAAATCGGATCTCTCGCATTCCATGTCATCCCTGGCCCAGCCAAAGCACATGGTAGGCATTCAAAACGCATGCACCGGAAGTCGTGGGAATCTTCAAAGGCATGTTTTCTGAGGCAGGCTGGTCCCGGTGGAGGGAGACCACCGTCCCAGAGGCCGCTCCCAGCCCTGGGGAATGCTTTCTGACCTGGTGCCATTGCACCATGAAGCCAGCTTGTCAGAGACGCTCTGACTGTTCTATTCTGTCCTCATGTCATAGAAATTGTTTCTTCCCTGCATTAGTTTCTTATGGTGGCTGTAACCGATGACCTTGAACTTAGCTGACTAAAACAGCCCAGAATGATGATCTTGGAGTTCTATAAGTCCAAAATTCTGTCCCACCAAGCTAAAGTCAAGGTCCCTTTGGCAGGCTCCAGGGGAGAACCTGGTTCCCTGCCTTTTCCAGCATCTAGAGGCCACCTGCCTTCCGTAGCTCGTGGCCCCTTCCTCTGTCTTCAGAGCACATCTGTCAAACCTCTGCCTCTGTTCTCACATTGTCTTCCTTCACTCTGACCCTCCTGCCTCCCCCTTATAAGAAACTTTGTGACGATCTTCTAGGATCATCTCCCCATCGCAGGATTGAATCCAGGGTGCTTTACCACTGAGCCACATCCCCAGCCCTTTTTATTTTTTTTCTTTTGAGACAGGGTCTCGCTAAGTTGCTGAGGTTGGCTTTGAACTTGTGATCCTCTTGCCTCAGCCTCCCAAGCCACTGGGATTACAGGTGTGCACCACCATGCCTGGCCTTACAAAATGTCTTTTGCCATGTAAGGTGACATAATCAGGATGTAGACATCTTTGGGGGCTGTCATTCAGCCTGTCGTGTCCTCTGCTGTGCAGGTAAGGAAACTGAGGAGTGATGTGGCGGGGGTGAGCTCATCCTCCAGGCATGAGATCCACAGTGGCGCCCTGTCTACGTGGTTCCCAGTGCTGGGATCTAGACCACCAGGACTAGAGATGCCCTCCACGTCCCTCTGTCCTTCCTTGCACCTTGCCCCCTAGTGCTTGAAGAGGCCGCCAGCCTGGGGCAGTTGTAGCGCAGAGCATTTGTGCCTTTGACTATAGTGACAAGGGGTCATATAAGCACATCCACCCACCTGGGATTGGGACAGAGGGAAGAGGCCGCCTTTCCACAGCTAACAGGGTCCCAGGCCACTTGGAGCTTAATCATCAACATCTTATAATTGGGCCTCTCTTGGGTCCTGGGAGCAGGTCCTGGGAGCAGGTCCTGGGAGACCCTGGGTACACAGTTGCTGGGACACGTGGACTGAGCCCTTCCTGTTCGTGGGGCCGAGGCGCTCAGATCAAGGGAACCATGGCCAATGAAACTGGGCCTCACCTGCTCCTGCTGCTGAGCAGATCTCTACTCACAGCCCGGCAACTCCCGGGGAGCCTCACCCCAGCCCTGGGGACAGAGATATCACCTGGTCCCCAGGGTCACAGCACCAGGAGCACATCACAGCCACTGGTATGCTTTCTGGCCTCCTTATCCTGGGCATGGGAGCCAGAAGAGCAGAGAGAGGACTTTCGTAGGAAAGTGAGGCAGAGAGGAGAAGGTAACCCACGTTTTCATGGCTGTGGGCTTTGCTCCTGTGGCTGAAGTGCTTTTACTTGAGAAGATCCACATGGACATCAGATAGACACCGATTCGGATCCCACCTCTTCCACTCAGCCAAAATAACTTCTCTGACACTGAGCCTGTTTCCCTCACCTACAAATTGGGTTCATAATTTGCCCCCTGCCTCACTGAGTAATTATAGTCAATTTTTAAAGTGGGCAAGCACATTTTTAGCTTGTGGCTTTTTAAAAAAAATAACACTTGTCAGGTATAAAAAATAATAGCAAATAGCCATGTCCCCAGTTCCATCCACCTCCTTCCCTCCCTGGGCCCATAAGAAACCATGGAGTTTTGTGATTCCCATCCCTTTGTTTGCCTTATGTGTGCTTTTGTGTAGTTTTTATATCTCCCTCCTTGCTGAGCTGTTAGTCATGAGTATAGCAGGCACCGGCAAGGAAAACATTCTCCTATTCACACCTGATTCCCTACAAGTTCCTCCTCCTGCCCTCTCCTCTCTTCTACCAGGCAGGAACACTGCTAGTTAGGAAACCAGAGGATCAAGCTTGTCAGTACTGCAGTAAACTTACAATTAACAGGCTCTGAGCAAGCACCAGAGGGACTTTACTGTGAGCAAAGTACCTGTGCCACGGGGCTTGGACTTCCTAGAAAGTATGGAAAACAAAACAGGGTTTGGATGTCAGCACTGCCCATCAGTTTGAGCCAACAATTCCCTGCTTTTGCTCCAAAAATATTAAATGTCTACTGGATGACAGGCACTGCAGAGAGGTGGGGGAAAGATGGTGAGTGAATCAGACCAACTGAAGCAGACAAGGTCCCTGCTCTCATTTGATTGGGAGGAGGATCACCATGAAACACAAGCCCAAATCGTGAAATTACAATAAGCGCTAGGAAGAAAATAAAATAACTCACAAGAATGCATTTAGGTCAACACGAAGGGCTTTCTCTGTGGAAATAATATTTGGGCTGAAACCAGTACTCCCTTGCCATCTGACTTTGGTTAAAATAAACGTAGTTTTCTGATCTCCAAAATGCGGTTGGTAATAGTCCTAGCTTTGCCGTTCTTGACAGGTCTCAGCACAGCCACTCAGTGCTATTTCCCTGCTTCCCTGATGTCCCTGGCATTCCTGGCAGTGTGTTGGGGTGAGCAGTGAAATGAGGGGAAATCTGCTGCGAGCAAGTGAATCGCGAGGCCCTCTAGTAGCGTCTCAGCGACCTTCTTTGACTGGGCTCGATGGCTGACCCTGGGGGAAGGAAGGGAGGGCAGGGAGGATTTTAGTCCCCCGTCACTGGGAACGTGCCATCTTCTTTCTGGAGAAGGCGGTGTCGTGTAATGGGAAGGTTCTGTAGGGTCTGTACAGGTCCCAGCTCTGCAGCGGTCGCGTCACCTCTCTGAGCCCTCTCTTCTCTCCATATAATACAGTGTCTCGCGACAGTCACTTTGAATATGAAGTGCCCAGCCTGTCGGGGGCACGCGGCCAGCGTGGCCTCATCACTGTTCCCACCAGGCCAGGGAGGAAACGGGGGCCAGGGGACAGGGGCTCGGGGCACAGCGAGGGAGAACGGCCGTCGTGCCGTCTCGGTGCCAGTCCCGCGCCACCCTGACCTGGCTGGGTAACGAGGCGGATCCCCTCGCCCCTGAGCCTCGCGGAGGTCGCCGTCCGCCGAGGCCGAGAGCCGCGGCGCGGGACCTGGCACCGGGGCGCCGGAGCCCTCCGCAGTCGGCAGCGCGCACAGCCGAGCGGCCCGGGCGCGGGGCTGTGACCTCATCGGCCGGCGCCGTCCCGCGGGGCCATGAGATCATGAGATGCCGGCGCTCGCCGAGGAGTCGATTTGTTGGGAGCGCGGGGACAGCCGGCCGCCCGCCGGGGTGATCTCATCCGGGCCCGGGGGAGGAGGCGGGCGGCCTGGCCCGCCCGCGCCGCCCGGAGGGGGATTAATGGCCGCCGCTGCCCGGTGACGTCACCCGCAGCGCCCGTTGCCGGGCAACGCGCGCCGCCGGCCCCGCCCCTCGCGGGCCCCGCCCCGCGCCGTGCTCTGGGCCTCTCCAGCCAGGCTCGCTCTTCTTTTTCCTTTCTTCTTTTCCCCCTCATTTTGTAGGGAAGTATGCGCTGTAAAGTGCTCTGACTACGTGCACGTGCAGCCTCCCAGATCCAGGTATCAACAGCGCTGTCCGATAGAATTATAAAGCAAGCCACACAGGCCACTTTGTACCAGGAACATTAATTTTAATTTTTTAAATTAAAAACACAGAGGCAGGGGAGGGAAGAACAGATAGGCAGAGGCTAGGCGACATTAATTTTAAGTTTTTTATGTGACATTATTAGGTGACATTAATTTTAATTTTTTTTTACCAACCCTAATATGTTCAAAGTAACTTCAACATGTAAAATTTAATAAGGTATTTTACCTTTCTGTTGTTGCTTTTCTAAGACGTTGAAATTCCCTGTGTAGTTGAGATTATCAATAACTACATCTCAGTTCCGAGTAGCCACATTGCAAGGGCTCAGTAACCGCATGTGATGAGTGGACACTCATCACATTGGACCCTGCAGATGTAGAACATTTCCCGCACCCACCAGGCTCCTTAGTTCCATCTTCCTGACGATACCCTTCACCAAGGGCACCCACGGTTCTGAATCTTATCCACCCTCTTCAGTTCTCCACCCCTCTTTCCAAACCTTGCATCTTTTCTTTCTCTCACCCTGCATCTTACTGTATCTACTAGGGCCTTCTTTTCCCTGTTCTTCACAGGGCTCAAAGTATCAGATGGGAAATCAGACAGGATTTAAATCCTGGCTCTACCACTGTCTAGCAACTTGGGATAACATACCTCACCTCTTTGAGCCTGTTTCCTCGCCTGTTAACTGGTGCCAATAATAACAGTGTCCATCTCTTCGGGGGTGCTTGGATTTTTGGGCCAGGATGCAGCCATTAGGTGTTCTACAGAGAAACCCTCGAGGCCAGACTGTGAGCCAGCCTAGCCAGCTTGTTCTGTTGGTTTCTCTCTTCCTCATGTAGGGCTGTCATTGGCCTAGCCTCTCTGCCTATCTATTCTTCCCTCCCCGGCCTCTGTGTTTGAGCTTCTGATCTGAGAAATGGAAATTGATCATAACTACCCACAAGAAGAGCGTTTGATTGCAATTCCTGGCCCATGGTAGGTGCTTAATAGATTGCCTCCTTGCCATTCCCCTGCACCCTGCACCCTTCCTTCTCCCCTGGTCTGTTTTCCTTGAGTGCCATTGTCTTCAGGCCTCTGACGCTTGTCATTTCCGCTTTTCTTCTGCCACAGCCCATTTCCCTTTCTGTTTCTCCCTCCCTTCTTGCGCTTCTCCCTAGCAATCTTGTCAACAGTTCTTTCCATCAACACCTTTCTCCCCCCACTCTTGGTCACACTGCTCACAAGTGGTTATGAGCCCCCCCCCCCCCCAGTCCTCGCCCCAGCCTTCTCCGAATGCAGAAGACCTTCCGGCGCCCGGGGGCCCCTGCCGAGGTCGGATCTGCCCCCCGGAGGTCGCGCTGGGGCTGTGGTCCCCTGTGCAGCCCTACAGTCACTACAGACCCGCAGGCCGCCTTCCCAGGAAAACATTCCCGGGAAAGCAAGTCTTTGTTCTGAGCCCCTCGCGCCAGCCCAGCCCGCCGATTTGGGGGCAGGAAGCGTGGCCGGTCCCCAGTGGCAGGCGGGAACTAAACGAGCCATCAGGGGAAGGACAGCAACGAGGAAAAGTCTCCGTGGACACCGAGGGACCCCTCTGGCCCTGGAGCTGGAAGCAATTCAGCTGGTTTTCCCCACGTTCAAGGGGCGTTTTGATATGTGGCCGCAGGTCGGCCGCGCCAGCCTGGTCCAGCGGAGCTGTCCATCCTCCTTTGCTGGACACCCTGCCCCTGGGGACCCGCCCCTTCGCTCCCGGTAGGTCTGACAGGACTGTCAGTCACGGGCCCCGCCCACGGCATGGGTATGTGACCAGGCCCGGCCAATCAGAGAACCTCATGACCAAGTTTGGCTCAGAGCTAGGTTCCGAAGCCGAGGCTTGACTCCAAGGGGGTCGGCCAAGCTCGCCCTTCAGTTTGACAAATGGGCCTAGGAAAACAGAAAACTCCCTCTTTCCAAGGGGTTGCCATTTTCATAACAGATACAGGTGCGTCCTGCCCTTTTTAGCTGTGTCACCTGGAGCAGGTTACCTAGCCACTCTGGGCTTCCATCTTCTCATCTGTAAAATGGGAGTATTATTTGCACCTACTTGGTCATGTGTGGAGAGTGATTGGTCCCCCCACATACATAACCTGATAAGAGTTAAGTAATCTTCATCATCACCACCTACAGAGGGCCAGGTCCTGGGAGAAAGAGAACGAAGTTTACACACTAAGGGGAGCAGAGACAACCTGAGCCGGGAGATGGGAAGAGAAGAAGTGATGAAGCCATAGCAACAGACACATTTACATTGTGTCATCTCCTGGATCAGGCCATACCTGAAACGAGATCCATCCCTGCCTTCCCAGTTTTTCACCTAATGCATTGCCTTCTTTAAAGGAAGCAAACTTCAAGTCAGCTTTCTGTCACAACCAGAAATAACACGAGTAGTTGTGTTCAGAGTGTAAAGAAGCCCACAGTGTCAGAATCAACACCCCACCATACAGAACAGAATACTGAGACCCAGGGAGGGGAGGACAGTTTTCCCAGGGTCACAGAGCCACAGAGACTGCACCCCTCACTCTCTCGACTCCAAACGGTACTTTTAAGACACTGTTTTTACATTATCAGCAATGACATAGAAAAATCAATTCTTTCCCACTCTGTCTTCTTGGGCCTCTGCCATCCCCTTTAAGCAGGCTTGATTCAGTTCATCTGAAGGATATTTTATACTTGCCAGACTGCGAGTGGTGCTACAGCCAACGCTTACTGAGCCCTCACCACGTGCCAGGTGCTGAACTCAACGTTTCACAGGCATTAGCTCATTTATCCTCCCGTGACCCCCAGGGGCAGGGGCCACCACCAGCCCCATATAGCCAATGAGGAGTGGAGGCATCCGTGGGTGAAGTAACTCGCCCCAGGGAACTCAGTGAGAGGCAGACTTCAAACCCAAGCCATCTGATTCCAAAATTCACGCCCCTCTCCCTTGTGCCTGCTCTCCGGCCAGGGCCTCCCTGCTTGGAAAGGCAGAGTTGAGACTCGCACCCAATGCCACAGTCCTTCCTTCCTTCTGCACTGCACATCTTTCCCAAGGTATTGTTCACCTAGCTGTGTGTCGTTGAGCAAGGAACTTAACTTCTCTGTGTCTTACTCCCTTCAGTGAAATGGAGATAATATAATAATACAAGTCCTTGTGAGAATTAAATGAGTTGATACGCAGTGCTTGTATTAACACCTGCCAGGTGGTGAGCCCTCCATGGTATTATCTCCAGTTCACAGACGCGGGCACAGAGCCACATCAGTGCATTCAGCAGATGTGTAGTGAGCACCCCTTTTGATGCCAAGCCCTCTTCTAGATTCTGCAGACAGAAACAGCACTGCCAAAAAAAAAGACACCGAGCCCCCACATTTTGGGATATAACAATGAAGTACAGACTCTTCGGGGACAGATGCAATAGGAAATGAGAACAGAATGCAGAGTGGGGGAAGTGTCTGAGAGACGTGGGGTGCACGTTCTACCCCCGGGATGCTCCCCAGCCTGCCCCTTATTTCTTTTGGACCTGCTTTGTCTCATCTCTAAAGTAAGGGGGCGACAACAGAATGCCCTCGCGCCTGGATCACCACGAGGCTCAGCTCCAGCCGTGTGGTGCCTGGTGCCCTTCCTGTGGACTTCTGCTTAGATTTGTTCCCTTATTTAATCCTATGATCACCCTGGTGCGTGGGATCCAGGTTGCATGGGCTTGTGAGAGCTCATGGTTAAATTTCCAGGAAATCTGCGAGCTGTCGTTAAACCCTTAGTGCCTTGGAATTGGCCTTGTGGGAGTATTTACACCACAGATTGGCAAACACACAGATCAGGGCCTTTCCCCCTCCCCAGAGAGCTGGGTAGCCAGCACACCATGGTAGGCATGTGTGTGTGCAGGTATATATGTATATGTATTTAACCCCAGGTATAGATGAAGAAACTGACGTTCAGAGAAGTTCAATTATTGTCCAAAATCAACCAGTTTAGCAGGCGGCAGATCTGACCTCGGAGTCCCACATCGCAGGCCGCTAACCACTGTGCGGTCCTGAGGACCAAAAAGACTCGTCAACAGGCAAAACTTTATAAATATTCATTACTAAGCCTGATACAGAGGGGGACAAAAGGCTCGAGGCTTTCATCCCTCCCCATGAATTCCTCCCCCGTGAAAGCAGCTAACAAGGATCTGATTAGGTCTTTCTCTCTTCCTCTCCACCCCCATAATTTTTCAAATCATTTTCCCCATCTAGGTGCATTATTCTCCGAGTCCCCTCCTCTGTTCCTGCCTTTGTCTCCCAGCCTCCCGCTCTCCCTGGTTCACCATGGCCTTCTGCCGCCAGCCTCTGTTGTCTCCGTGTTTCCCATTTCACTTTTTATCCCGCCCCCAGCCTGGCAGCGAGGACAGCAAAATAGAATCCGCCTTCCCAACTCAACTGTTGCTGCCCCCCCACACCCCGTCGGAATCCGAGCCCAGAACCTCTGCGCCCCAGCGAGGCTTGCAGCAATTGCTACTGTTCCTCCCGCAGGCACGGGTGACAGGCAGGCCAGACGGCTCACACTCTGATCGCTCCCCTTGTTCTCTGACACCCCAGAGAAACCACACATTCCATTTGATGGTCGTCAGAAATAACAGGCTTAAGAAACCTGGAATTATAAAACTGCTTAATTACGGAGAGATGGTTTCACTGGGATATGCCCAGTTTTCCCTGGTGGTTTGATCTCTCTCTCAAAGTGGCCCACCCCACCCCAGCAGCTAATTGCTACTTTTAACATGGTGTCACACAGGCACTCACTCCCTTATTTTTATTTTCTGTGACATCGGTACTTGCTTATAAAGTGGAATTCTCTCTTGGATGTTCCAAACTCTCCTTTGCCAGTGTTTCAGCTTTCCTGCACTGTCGGCAAACTCTAGGAAGTTGGCATAAGTAATGAGGATGGAACCTTTAGCTTTGGAGGACCCTGGGTATTAAATAAGTACCTATTATGGGGATAGCTGCTGGGGATATATCCAGAGCCAAATAATCCTTTCCTGTACGAGGCTTACTAACCTGTGGGAGAGACAAACACTAAAAACATTTTTCAAATATTATTGGAAATGCTTGGAAGGAATAGAGGAGAGGGAAAAGAAGGGAGCTTCATTGGATGGAAAGGAGAGAGGGGAGGAAAGGAAAAAAGAAATGAAGGATGGGTGGACGGACAGATGGGTGGTGGGGTGGGGATGGATGATGGATGGATGGATGGACAGATGGGTGGATGGATGGATGGATGGATGGATGGATTGCCAGATAGATGGGTGGGTGGATGAATGGATGGATGGACAGATGGGTGATTGGTAGGATGAATAGATGGATGGATGGATAAATGGATGGACAAACAGGTGATGGGGTGGATGGAAGGACACATGGAAAAAGAGGAGGGAGGAAAAGAAAGAATTCCCCAGAGGTGCACTGAATTCAGGGTGGAGTGGCCAACAGCTTAATGTTGGAAGATGGGTGAGACTGGGTTGTTGGTCTAGGATAAAATGGAACATGCAGGAGTCGAGAAATCCTAGAAAAGAGCAATTTGGGAGACATGGAGAATGCCTGGGGAAGCTGAAGTTGGGAATTCAGGAAAACAAAGATGAAAACATGGGTATTCTACAGGGCTTGGGGCCAACTCCCAGGCTATGGAGGGGTTGGGCAGATATTGCCATCGTTGGAGCCACTGGCCATGTAAAACAAACATGGCGGCCACCCACACCCCACATCTCTGTTCTCCCATCTCTACCTTCCACAACGTCCCTCCAGGAATGTTTCCAGGGGCAAGGGGCTGGTAGGAGTCAGGAGGTGGGAAAGGAAGGCCCTTTGGGAAACTCTGACTTTGCAACAGAGAAGCCACCAGTTGCAAAGCTGAAGACGAGTGGGTCCCTTCCTGGGTCCTTGGCGTGTGTGGCACATCTCCCTTGGGGTCCCCTTCTGAGTGGCCTGTAGCCAGCCATGGAGATGGATCTAAAGAGGTGCATGTAAAGTCTGCCCAAATGCTGCATGTCATCCATTTGATAGACAAGCAACATTTTTTTATAACCTTTCCCCCTCTAATTTAAACAAATGGAAAAAAAGCAGGAAAACACAAAAACGAGCATTTTTTATGTTCATCACTTTTCCACGTGGAACTATAAAATGAGCGCTTCCCCAGGTGGATAGATAGTGGTTATCAGGATGGTTTCTTTTCTAACTTTCGATTTGGAATGACTTTAGACTTAGAAAAGTTCTAAAAGCTGTGCTGAGAGTCCAAGTCCTTCATCCAGCTTTCCCGAGTGTTAACGCCCGACGTGACCATGGAACAGTTAACCAAGCCAGAAAATTGACATCAGTGCTCTTACTGTTCACCTCGATACTGCAGACGGTATGGAGACGTTGCCAGTTGCCTCACGTGCGCCATTTTCCTGGTCCAGGATTGAATCCAAGACCGTGTTGCATTTCTTCTTCTCCAATCTGACCGTTTGTGGGTCTTTCCTTTGTCTTTGATCAGAGATGAGAGGGAATAGTGTCAGGCAGTTCCTCTGTGGACTGTGCCTCACCTGGACCTGTCCCTTGTTTTCTGATGATTGGATGGAGGTTACAAGTTTTGGGCACGCGTCCCACAGGAGTGCACCGTGCATCCTATCAGAGAATTCAGGACGTCACATGACTGTTACTGGAGATATTAACCTCAACTCCTTGGTTAATGTGGTGTGTGGAGAGTGTGGTATGTGTTTGCTTTCTTCACCATAAAGCTGCTATTTTTCAGGATAATTTTTTTAATGACTGTCTGGCTTTCCATTATAGATCTCTAATATAATCAGACCGACCGTCTTTTTTAAGCATTTCGTTTGTGACTTTTTTGCCGTTGTTACAAAGAATGCTGTAGCAACCATTCCCCAGGGTATGTCTTTGCATGTATCCTTAAATATTATATCAGTAGAATTGCTGGGGCAAAAGTGACTCACATTTTTGGGGCTGGGGCTGTAGCTCAGTGGCAGAGCATTTGCCTAGCATGTGTGAGGCCCTGGGTTTGATCCTTAGCACCACATAAAAGTAAACAAAATAAAGGCATGCTGTCCATCTACAAGTACCAAAAAAAAAAATTTTTTTTTAGTTACTTACACTGGGCGCAGTGGCACACACCTGTAATCCCAATGGCTGAGGAGGCTGAAGCAGAAGGATCGCGAGTTCAAAGCCAGCCTCAGCAAAAGCGAGGCCCTAAGCAACTCAGTGAGACCCTGTCTCTAAATAAAATACAAAACAGGGCTGGTGATGTGGCTCAGTGGTCGAATGCCCCTGAGTTCAATCCCTGGTACCTAAAAAAGAAAGAAATAAAGTTACTTACATTTTTAAGACTGTGGATGCCTGGGGTGGGATTACATGCTTATTTTTATGTGTGTGTGTGTGTGTGTGTGTGTGTGTGTGTGTGTGGTTATCAACCGTATTCAAGTATAACTTAAATATATGTAACAAGATGCATAGATTTCAGGTATATGTTCCTGTGAGTTCTGGCAAATATCACCCACCCATATCACCACCATCCCAATCAATACATAGGATATTTCTACTTTCCAAAATTCCCTGGTGCCCGCTGGGCATCCTTCCCAACCCTCACCCCAGGCAGTCATAGGTCTGCCTTCTCTCACCACAGGTGAGTGTTGTTACCTCTTCTTGGACTTTACACAGACCAGAATTACACAGTAGGGTCATTAATAGCTGTCTTCTTTAATTCGGCCTCATGGCTATGAGATCCAACCACACTGCGGCAGATATCAGCCACTCGTTGGTGACCGTCGCCGAGCGGCATCCTATTGTATAAACATCGCCAGAATCTGTTTATCCATGCTTCCGCTGATGGACGTGTGGGCTGTTGCCCATTTGGAGATTTTATGGACAGAGCTTTCTGAGGACATTTGTGTGCATTTGGACATGGTTTCCATTCCCCCTGTGCAGATACCACAGGGCGGCACGGAAGGGCCACAGGACAGGTGTACTTCACCTTCACTAGACACGACAGGTGGGGCTCTTTTCACCCCCACTTTATTGCACAAGCCACAGAAAGCTCCAGGGAATTAGCAGTGGGCAAAGGGAAGAAAGAGGCCAATCCCAGTGCCAGGTGCTTGTCCCTTCATCTGTTTTGATCCTCGGAGAAATTCCATAAGGTGGGCTATGGGATTCCCGTCCTGTAGGCGAGGACCCAGGCTCAGGAGCCTGAGGAGGACGAGAGTCACACCCAGCCCGGCTTACATCCTGCCTCCTCAGCTGGAGCTGACAGGCACATGCATCTCCTTGGCCCCAGCCTCCTCCTGGACTTACCTGCTCCCTTGGGGCAGTCACCTGCGATGCCTCTGCCTCCATCTCTAGGGTGGTCTGGGGGTGGTGGAGGAGTGGCCGCCTCCCCGCATCAGGGGCTCACCCCTCCAAGCTGCAGCAAAAACCCAAGAGTGACCACACTCCAGCCCTGCCAGAAAAGTCTAGGGTTTCTCCCTCCCTGAAACCCGATCCTCAGTGCTTTGATCCTCTGGGCTAGTGGGTGTTGGGTGAAGACAGCGGGCAGGGGCCAAGTCTCCCTGGCCATATCGGGCCCCATTAGAGCTGGCCTGAGTGCTTTCCAAAGCTGATTAATGGCCTGCCTGTGACCTGGAATGTCATTACTGCTGGGCCAGTTCCCCCACACCCCCAGCTCGGTCCTCTGGGTCTTTATTGCTAATAATAATTGATGCTCTTTGTGTGGTTGTAGGGAAAGTTCTATCTGGTTATCGAGGAGCTGAGCCAGCTGTTCCGATCTCTGGTCCCCATCCAGCTGTGGTACAAATACATCATGGGTGACGACTCCTCCAACAGCTACTTCCTGGGAGGGGTCCTGATCGTCCTCTACAGTCTCTGCAAGGTGAGGTAGCCCCAGGGCTGCAGAGGGGACCTGGAGAAGGCTGCATTTCCCAGCCAGACCTGGGGGCTGTTGGGAAGCCCAGAATGACCATGCTCATTTCTTTCATTTTTAAATTAAGGTAAAATTCACAGCATCAGATTACCCTCTGACGATCTGGGTGTGACTCTGTGGCCTCTAGCAGATTCACAATGGAGCGCCAACCACGCTTCCACTTAGTTCTCTAAGATATTTTCTTCACCCCCCCCCAAAAGATAGCCTGTCCCTATTAAACAGCCACTCCCCATTCCTGCACCCCTCCCCCAGGTCCTGGCACCCCCTGATCTGTGTCTCTGAATTTATCCATTCTGGATGTTTCATACGCATGGAATCTTACAATGCACGGCCTTTCCTGTTTGGCTTTCCTCACTTAGATCATCACTTCTGAGGTTCCTCCACAGCATAGCACATGTCACTACCTATAATGGCGGAGTCCAGCCTAACTTCTTGCCTGTGAAGCTCACCATATGCTACCTTTTCCCACAGTCATCTTCACAACAACCAGCCTGCATACCCTTCTTACTCCCATTTTATAGGTGAGGAAACTGAGGCTCAAGGGGGATGCAGCTCCTTGCCCAAAGTCACTCAGAACAAGCCTCAAATCCAGGCACGCTGCTTCCAAAGCCCCGAGCACTTAACCTCCTTGTCACTGAATTTTTTTCTCCTTATCTCAAAAATATTATCCCTCTTGGGGCTGGGGATATAGCTCAGTTGGTAGAGTGCTTGCCTCACATGCCCAAGGCCCTGGGTTCAATCCCCAGCACCACACACACTCAAAAAAATATAATCCCTCTCATTTTGCATGCCCTAACTCCTCAAATCAGTACATAGTACTTTTTATTAGTAGTACAAATCAGGGTTTTCCCCCTCCCCTAAAAACAAATACATTCTCTTGTTCTTTTGAAGCATTCTCTTTTTCTGGCTTTAGCAGATCCTGGGAGAATGTACGCCTTCTATTTCCTTCCTCCAGGGGACTAGCCACCCAACTGTTCAGTGTCAGTCAAGGGAGTCTATTCTGCTTGCTTGCTCGTGGATCAACTGCCAGTGACTGACAGGAGTACTAGATCGAAAAGCTCTGCCTGGGCTCAGAAGAAATGTGCTGTGATTGATTAGCGATGCCTGTCCTGGACTTGGGAGGGGAAGAATGCCTATGCGTGCCATTTATTTTCGGTGGCAGTTTAGGTAGCAGGAGAGACTGTGAATCTCAGGCAGCAACACAAAAACCAAGCAAGTCTTGGACACTTTTCAGCCATCATTCTGTTCTTCTTTTTAGTCATTTGACATCTGCAGCCGCGTGGGTGGAGTTAGGAAAGCCCTGAAGCTTCTCTGCACCTCTCAGGTGAGTTGGTCTCAGGTGGTCCTGACTAAGGTCTTGGGAACAAAAGCAGCCCCTCCTTACCCCTCAGCTCTCACAGTGCTCCTGACGGCCTCACTCCCACAAGTGTCTGAGATGTTTGTCTCTATCTCTCTCTTTCCCAAATAGAATTATGGGGTCCGAGCCACAGGGCAGCAATGCACAGAAGCTGGTGACATCTGTGCCATCTGCCAGGCTGAGTTCCGAGAACCTCTGATCCTCCTGTGCCAGGTGAGAGGGGCTCAGGCGGGGCCTAGGGGCTTGAGGCTGGGGCACAGCAAGGCCCTGTCCATGGAAAAGCTGTCCCATGACCAAATCTCAGGGCTCTGGCTTGGGTCTTTGGGAGCAACCTTGTCAAGACTGGAGCCAGTCAGACCCAGGTTTGAATCTCAGCTCTTCCTGTTAACAGCTGACTGGCTTTGGGCAGGTGACTTCACCTCTCTGAGCCTCATTTCATTAGTAAACTGTAGAAATGCCCAATTCAGTATGGTGTCGTGTGAGAATGGTCCGAGTGGGAATCCTAGCAGTATTCTCCATCTTCATGTGACTCTTCTCCAACCATGTACGAAATGAGCATAATATTAATTATACTACCTACTTCAGGGAGCTGGGATATAGTACACTGGTACAGTGCTTATCTAGCATGTGCAAGGTCCTGGGTTCAATTCCCAACTGCAAAAACTAATATGATACTACTAATAATAACTATTCCATAGTGCTCTTGTGATTTAATGCGTTATCTATGGAAAGGACTCAGTTTTGATTTTTTTCTAACCATAGAAGTCAGTAATATTATACTTGTTATTGTCAGTAATTATTAGCATTTGTTTTCGTTATTAGTTGAAAATCACCAAACCATGGTGGTAAAAGCCGGTCAGCCCCTTTTAACTCTCTACATGTGTCCCTCCTCCTTCCCCTGACATCAGGGGCCAGGTGTCAATTCAGCCAATGTGTTTTGGGTCAAAGTGTCCTATCAGAAGGAGAGGCGGAGGGCATGCAGATCCTGTGCTCTTCTCTGGAAGCTCATGGTCTCCCTGGGGAGAGACACATACATAAATAACTATGAAACAAGGCAGGCGGTGATAAGTGCTGTGTAAGAGAGATCCATGCAGAGATCCATGCAGCGTCCCAGGGGACCCGGGCAGAGCGATGAGTTCCAGGGTGGGGAGGCTTTTTGGAGGAGGCATAAAGCCTGGAGACCAGCAGAAATGGAAAAGCAGATGGCCCGCCATCTTTCCGCCAAGGTGGGACAGGAGACAGGGTCTTCTTTTAACATCAGTGAAAATGTTTTTTGTTGTTGCTGTTTGGGGATTTTAAAGGAATTTGTTTTTTAATTTAACTTTTGATTTTGTTTCCGTGTAACTCAATAACATGTTCGCATGAATCGAAATTCAAAAAAGGAGACTCAAGAGACATGACAACTAAATGCAATAGGGGACCCGGTTTGGGTCACAGAATAGAGAAAGGACATTGGAAAAACCAGCTTTATAACATCTGAATCAAGTTGGGAATTTAGTTGATAGTAATGTGCCAATGTGGATTTCTTAGCTCTGATGAATATACCACAGCGATGCAAGAAGATAATGTTAGAAAAAACAAACTGGGTGAGGGGTAGACAGACATTCTCTGTTCTGTCTTTGCAACTTTTCTGCAAGCCTAAAATTATCCCGAAATTAAGAGTTTATTTAAACTTTTTTTTTTTTTTT